>JAKSZP010012699.1:0-23781 GCA_022478985.1 Massospora cicadina
CGTTAACACAAATATTTGTAATAGACCTGGCCCGTATCTCAGGATTACAAGGGACTCCCTGGGGATAATCTTAAGGTAGGGAATCATTAGAATGAGTGGGAAGGTCTGATTCACAAGAGAAACTAACCCCCACTCTAATTTTTAGTAAATCGGGAAGTGGGAACAAGTGAATCAATCGCTGTAGGCGGGGGAGGAGATAAAATACGGGAAGAGAACAAGGGGCAGAGACAAAAAAATGGAAGGTGATTGATTAGTAAAAGGATAGAGAAAGAGGGAGGGGCCTCAGTAACTCACTCATAGGAGCTGGGATATCACGAAGAGGGTCAGAAAATTAGGTCGTATGACTGGGGAAGAATAAAAGAGAGCTTGGTAGGAGCGTATAAAATCATAATGAGGGCGCACTTCGAGGAGGGCTATAAAACCAAGAAAGGGATCAAAGAGATTTAAAAGGTAAGAAATTAAAAAGAAGAAAACCCAGAAAGGAAAGCGTTTAGAATGAGAAAGGGGGTACCGTACAGAGGCGAGAAACTTAACATCACAACGTGACAATAGGGGATCGACAATGATTAGGAAGAACCGAAGAGTGGAATAAAAAAGAATAGATAATAAAGACAACAGGGAAATGAGTGGTAAAAAGAGAAGAAGGGAACGAGGGAAAAAGGGTAAGAGTAGTAGATAAGAGGGCTACACAAAGAGAAAAAAGTATAAGAAGGCCAAGAAATATAATAAAGACTAAAAGAGCAACAAATATGAAAAGGACCATAAAACAGAAAGAGCTAAAAGAGAAAAAAGATGAAAAGGGAGGGAATGGGAAATGAAAGAAGAAAAAAAGAGAGAGTAAAAAGAGCTTGGGGATTGAGTGCGGGGAACCTTGTAACAATGCTAAAAGAACAAAAGGCCCCGAGACGTGTATAGATCCCCCATAAAAAGAATATCAACGTATCACATTGATTAGAAAATTCAGTACTATGTAGCTCTCCTTTTTATTTTTATAACCTCCCTTAGATATCCCAAATAGGTGCCTTCCTTTTCAGTATTAGTCTGAACCAGACTTTAAATATTTTTCTCCTATTATTTTTATTTCTCTATTATATTTTATTTATATGCCCGAACCCCAACCTTATACCTTGAAATGGCATATAAACTGAACCCCTTTTATTGAAATCTCTATTTATTAGAGGGTTATATTATCCCAAATTAACGACAATCAACCACCCTTTTTGATATCACTCTCTATTAGTTTTGATAATTTATTACATGGTTTATATGAAAAATTTCTCCCTATGAGCTTAGACCCCTAGATTCCCTTTTAAACTATTAGGGTAATATTCTATGCTTATTATTGTTCAGTCTTTAAATAGGATTTAAGGATTTAAACATATTTACTATAATAGAATTATTCACTGAAAGGGTTACCAATACTTTACTGAAGGGTTACCTTTTGATAAACGATAAAAATTATTAGGTCAACAGGATGGACTAAAAGATGGGATCGAGGGACCCCGATACAATATCAAACAATCTAATAGAAACCGTTCAAGAATGAAAAATTGTGAAATAGGGATCCACTTTTATGAACAAACCCCGTATGGGAAACCTTAAAAAGAAAATAGGAATATAAAGCGACATGTAAAACCATTTCACGGGCCTGCTTCCATGAACAATTGAAACCGAAAAGTTTAAACCATTAAGCTGTTCTTAAAATTTAGTTTATTAGGTAAGGGATGGTTTCATCTATTAAGGATATCGAGGTGCTCTTTGTATTTGTATAATTTGGTTATTATTATTTAAGAGGGCCCTGGCCTATGTCATATCCCTATGTATTTACAAATCTTAAATGTAGATTTAATAAGAATTAGTTTCGTTATTAAGTATTGTTAATTAAGTTTTCTATAAGTTATAGTATCAAGAATTGGTTTGGTAATAAAAACTTTATCTATCTCTAAATAGGAAGACCTTTTATATCGACTGTGGTCGAGTAATACCTTGGTTTAAAAAAGTGTTAGCCAATAAGTTGGATGAAGAAAGGGAATGGGGAAGTGACGACAATGAAGAGTATGAAAAAAGAGATAAAAAAAAGGCATATAGGTTGTAGGGGCCCAGATAGATGGAGTCCACTAAGTTAGCTTAATGTTTTATAAGAAGCGGGATGCAGATAAATCAAGGCAGGGGAAATAAATGTAAACAAAGCTTATTATTTGTACCATTTTGATATATGGTTGACTATTCCCATTCTTGATTACCCTTAAACCCTCCATTCTTTACGAGTCTATTCTCATCCTATTATTCTCCCATTCACCTATTTTCATCTATGAAAACTATTACCATTCAAATGTTTATCTATACAAATATACCCTAGTTTATGGGTTGAATGATGGCTGTTACTGACTGATGCAAGAGGTAAAACTCATATTAGGGTTAATTATTACCCACCTTTACCTTTATTGGGCTAAAGTATATCGCCTTTATGCCTTATCAAATAAAGCCTTCTATTAGGTTTATTCATCCTTTCTCCTCCTTTTTCCTAAATTGATTTACCCCTTTCCCTTATTTTATTCCCCCCTATTCCTAACCAGATGATTGGCGACCCATAAATAAGTAATCGAGTGGGTATATTTTTATAAAGCTTATTATACAATAGTAATCTATCATACAGAATATCGAAGTTAATAAAATGAATTGAATGTATAAATTATCATAGCGTACCCAGATTAAATAGGTTTTACATAAAATACCCGATTTATGAGGTCTAATCGTAGACCCTTCATAATTTCTTTTATTTACTATTTATACACGTCTATGTTATTCCCCGGTTCTATTGATGATTCAACATGTAACCAAACTATTTGGTCTCTTTTGACTTAACCTGTCTATAAAGGTTGATCCTTTTCATTTTAATAGGTTTAGCTTTATAGGGTTTAATTCCACCACCCTAAAGGCTAAAATTATCACAATTTTCCCATAGGGATTAAAATCGTAATTGATTTACTACCATACCTACGGTTGTAATAGTAATAAGAACAAGCACTGAATTGTACAGATCAGCCCTACCAATCTTACTGCTAATCGTTACAAGGTCTAAGCCATGTAGTACAAATATAGGTCACTTTATTCATAGACATCTCCTTAGCACGGCATGATGCAAATATGAAAATAGATGTAATAATAAGATTTAATGTAGCCAAGATTAGAAGGCGAGTGGTCCCTGTATGTGTAATTGGAAGGGGGAATCGCCAGTATCGAGGGGGAGGAGGAAGAAAAAGAATAGGGACCAATAGAAAAAAGAAGGAATAGGGGATGGGAAAGGGATAGGGAAATAGGATGGTGAGTATGAAGAACCTAATAAGGAATAAGAATAAGGAGTATATCGTAAGGAAAAGAATGGCTATATTTAATAGTAAGAAACGCATAAGATTGATAAATAAGTTTATGCCTGTTATCTTATCCGTAATATTTTTAGTCCCGTAAAATTATAGCCGTAACATTATAGCCGTCACATTATAGCCGTCACATTATAACGGTTATCTTCTCCGTTATTTTTTGACCAATTAAGCCTCTACCTACAGACCCGCATTCCACCTTTAGATATCATAATCAATAATTATCGATCAACTCAAAACGATGTCAACAGGAGGATTGGTAAAAATTTACCACGTAGTAGTTTAATAATAGCTTATTACTAGGTGGTGTTTATAATGCATCCCATATGTTTGGTTTAATTAGAACCATAGGGTTGGTATTATAAGAACCACGGGTTCTTTCTACACGACCTGAGCTGATGAGCTATCCTGTATTTTCTGCTCCCCTATTCTGAACCAGAACCGATTTGAGGTTATCGTTAGTTATCCTAGTGTGTAATATAAATAACCACTGAAACTTATAAAATAACTTATATGGCTGATAGTTGATTATAAAAAGTGGTGATAAAAAAATAATGGTTGGCCTAATGGGGTGTATTCAGTAACCTTTAGAATAGGAAGTTCTAGTTTAAGCCCTTAAAAAATTATAATTACAACGCATGACCACAATAATAAAGCTGATAAGGGCTGATAATACAAAGAGTGGGATGACAACAATGAACTCTAGATGGGATGTGTAAGGGGTAGCGATAATTAAGTAGAATTATAGAGAACGGGTACAACCTTAACCCATCTTATAATAAAAGATCTAAGAAATAAAAAAACTTTAACGAATCAAGATAAATGTAATATAACGAAAACAACCTACAAAAAGGGGAAGTGAGAAAAGAAGGAAGATAATAACGATAAAGAATGTGCTATTTTAATAGAAAATCAATATTTTAGGTAAAACAATTAGTGAAAAGCATAACTGCAAATAGAGTAGAACCCCCATCCACCTGGGGAAGCGAGGGTGCC
The DNA here is from genome assembly GCA_022478985.1 of Massospora cicadina. NCBI lineage: Eukaryota > Fungi > Entomophthoromycota > Entomophthoromycetes > Entomophthorales > Entomophthoraceae > Massospora > Massospora cicadina. The sequence continues at coordinate 4,377 of JAKSZP010012699.1, forward strand.
AAGCCCACTAGTAGGAGAAAGAAAACGAGAAAAAGAAGAGAAGACTAAGAGTGTAAAACGAGAAGGGAAGAAAAAGAAGGAGGAGGGATAAAGGATGGGCCTAATGGAAAAGAGAAAAAAGACAATATAGAAGGGGGGTTCATAAGAATATAAAGAACCAAAACTATATGGGTTTGTACTATCACAAGGGAGGGGAAGTATAAATAAGGTGGGGTGGATATAGAAATATACCCACTCATACGGTGGGTAATAAAAAAATTAACACTGAAATGTGCTGAGTCTTTTGGTTGTAAACCTACTGAGGCCCCATAGGGGGCCCTCTACATACGGATACGTAAATAGTAAAAAAGAAGAGTAGAGTGATAAAGATAGAACGGATCGAGAAGAGTGCTTATTAATCACTATTATAAGGCGAGTGGTCCTTCTTTACGCTTTGTGATTTCATCTTTCCTATCCCTTCTATTGGAGTCTGATCCCTTTCCTCTATCCCACACTCTCACCCCCCTTTTTTCTTACCCTTTCGTCTATTATATCCTTCCTTTTTCCACCTCTTTGGTCTTCCTCTTTTAGCCTTTTTCTCTCACCTCTTCTTCGTTCTTCTTATATGCCTTGTTTCCTTCCTCGTTCTTTTCTTTTTGTTTTTCCATTCCTTCCATTTTTGTCTTCCCATTCCCTTTTATTCTTTACATTTTTGTTCTATTATGTAAAAAGGTTTATTGAATTAGGGCCTCAGCAGATAGGATGCTCATTACTGTCCAAGTTACCATTCCGTTGAAATCAGTCATTATTAAAATATAATCAGCATTTATCGTCTCAAAATTGACCTTCAAAATTGAAACTAAATGGGTTACAGATCGCTTTCTTGGTTATATGTAAAAATAAGGGCCTCCTTTTAGTATTGCATCAGGACCCTTTCTCTTGAATCCCTGCATTCTTATAATATTATACGTATACTGTGAATACACCCTAACCTCGTTTATATTTTTATATTGATCCAACCGGGCTAAGGAGTAATCGCTTTTGTTAACTTTTCTTTTAATGATTTACATGCTCTTTATGGGTCTAACAACAGTACTCATTTTTATAATAATTATGAATATTACATTATAATTTATATAATAGCTTTGTTGGAAGTGATTATCTTTTATCCTAGATAAATATAACGAATAAATGTTGACGTAATTAAGAAGTGATTTTATATTGACCTTATTAATATAGTAAGTAATGATTAAATTCACACTGTGGTTGCCTTTAATTGTTATAGATTACCCCGAAAGGGTTAACACTTTGAACATTGACGATAATACTCTAAGGTTTAGTACCATTTAACTAAACAAGTTTATACCATAACAGCTAAGAATATTGGGGGGGGGGGTGCATGCTAATAAATTGACACAAACTTATAGGGGATAAGTTTCATAAAACTTCGTGTAACTTGATAAGCCCATTTCATTATTGTGTTTTAGGTAATACACTTCTATGTGATCTTGAGACACCGTTTACTTCTATGTCGTTGAATGATTGGTTCAACTCTGGTAAATCTCTAGAATTAACTCGCTCACTAAGACTATTTCGAGGAAACCAGATAAAGTCGGAGGGAATAACAAGGAGGTGTTTACTAAAAGATAAAAATAGGGAATGCCTTAAAAAAGGAAATAGCTTAAAATAATACATTTTAATTGGGAATAGATTAAAAAGTAATAGGTAATTGCTAAAAATAATAGTAATAGGTAATTTATTAAAATAATACCTTTTAATTGGGAATTACTTTAAATAATACCTTTTAATTGGGAATTACTTTAAATAATACCTTTTAATTGGGAATTACTTTAAATAATACCTTTTAATAGGTAATTAACTATTTTACCATACCTAGGCTTCCACAAAATACGTTTTAATTCCTATAATTTTGCCCGGTATCTATTTATACCATTAAAGTTAGAGTGTGTAGGTCCTCTATAAACTTTATTATATTAGAAATTATGGTCTATTCGTTATTCCTTAGTGATAAACTCTAATTTTTTAATGTTAAATTGGGGTGATTAACTTTATAGGTGAAATCTGTAGGATTTAGGTGCTTTATATGACTGCGAGTGACACTAAAAATGTAACAGCTTTACATCTATCCTGTAGGGAGGTGGGTTTACAGCGTAAAAAAGAATGGTGTAGCAACGAAAAGAAGCATGACATAACAATAAATGATATGGCATATAAACTAGGAGGATTTCACTATAATGATTCTGATCTTACTATTTATGTAAAAGATAATTCTTTAAGAACTAATATAATGACAAACCCGATAATTCAATGATAAGCTAGTCCGGCTTTGATAAAAACATCTACAGGATTAGTCCCAATATAATTGTGCTGACATGCCCGTTTAAGGACATGCTTAATGGAAGCCTTGTGTTTACCCTTTTATATACATACCAAATCCTCCTTACTCTTATGGTTTCCACTTTCCTCCATTTATGCTCTTTATAATTCAAAGATGGCTTAGTGGTGGCACCCGGTCAATCCAAAAAAAGGCTGATATTAGCCGTGTATATTAGAAGAAACGAGGTTAAATTAAATATAACTATTAGGTGTAAAGGAGGCTTGGATGAAATGGCGAGGGGTTCAAAAAATAGATCTTAAATAAAATAAAGGATAGAATAAATATATGGGGGGGGGGGGATACATGGGATGGGGAACCCATGGGATAAAACCATGGGATATACAGGGGATAAAATGGTAAAAGAGATGGGAAATTTGTGGGGTAATATACAATAATTGAGTATTGTATAGGGATAAACGTTATAACGAATATTACCATAGATTAACAGTCGATATAGCCCTATTTAATAGATCAAGCCAAAGACCTATTTAAACACTTATTAATAATAGTATTTGCCCGGAGGATGGTGTCGTCGTAGGTGTATAAATCGGTAAATAAATTCATATTGGATAAAGACTAGGGGGAGGAATAGGAAAAGGAAGGGAACAAGGAAGAGAATATAAGGGGGAAGGTGAAGAAAGAGTTGTCTGATCTTACTGAAGGGTAAGATTTGTACGGATGCTTATTACTTTATCAACATAAAACTAAGTGAGTTTATCGACCCTATCAAAGAGGTTTCATACATGAAAGGCCAGAATGAATGGAGCAGAAATAGAAAAGACCTGAGAATGGGAATAAAGAGGATCAACAATGAGAGGGGCAGATCAATCGGATATGCGGCAGAATTGCCCCTAATATTTATATGTTTTGCAGGGTCCTGTTATCCTTCTTTAACCTTATTACCATCAAGTGGGTAAATCCCCTTTTAACCCTCACCCTAAAAATGGATTCTCAGTTAACGTATTAACCCCTAGTAACCTGTTCATTGTAGAAATGTTCTTATACCTTTGTATTTTAATTAGAAAAGTTTAACCCTTACCCGGGTTAGTTAATTAGGCTTATTTCTTTTTGCCGTATTGGATTTATTGTATGGAAATTGTTAACCTTACTTCCAAATCGACCCCCTTTTACCAGAACCCTCAGCTTTACGATCATCTTTGGTGGTTGGCACTGGTAAGTTATTGCCCTTTTATTTCTATAGTTGTTTTTATTCTCTTAGCATGTGATTTTATAAACTAGGATAATCGGCTGATTTATCCCCATCCCCCCAGACTGCTATATATTTACTATTGATTCTTTTTATTGCTTTCATTTATAAGGATCGATCTATGTCTCAGACTTTCTACACAATCTTTATATATTGTTGATATAACTTACTAATCTTTTTATAAATAAACCTATTTCTTCCTTTGTATCCGGTATTTTTACTATAAAATGTTTTATTGAATGTTATAAGCATGCGGATCTTACAATTTCTTTGTTGAATAAACCACAGGTTTATTTGTGTATTATCCATAATCTTTTTATTAGATTTTATTGTGTTATTATACTATGGTTAAATGTTATCCAGTTACTATCATATTAGCCTCCTTCTATTTAAACTTTATTCCCTCTCTCTATTAGACTTTTGTCCCTATCCCTCTTTCTATTCTTGTACCTATTCCTCTTACAATCTCTCACTTATTTTATTTATATATGCATTTAGTTTAATTATACTCTAGGCTCTTTTTATCCGTTTCTTTGTTGTTATTCCTCCGTTGCTTGATAAAATATGGTACCCTTCCTCTTCCTTACTGAAATATTGCCAACTGAGGATCCTTTCCTTGATTCCCTAATAATCTCACTATAAACTTTATAGCCAATTGTTTATTGAGTATTAATGGTAGACAAACACAATTACCTACTATGAAACTTTCTCCTTCTTCCACCTTGGAATATTTATCAACCAATTGCTTATTCCAATTTTATATGATAGCTTATACCAAGTTAATATGATTTCTCCTATTTATTAGTTTATTGAGTAAGATTCATGAGAGTTAGGCTAATACGTTATAAAATAGCGTCTAAACAATTATAAAAATAGCGTGTAAACAATACGTTATAAAATAGGAAAGAATACGAAATAAATTGGGTGTAAAAGGTGGATAATCCTAGGTGGATGATTATAAGGGGGGGGTAATAGGGGTATCATGAATGGGTAATAAAAGGTAGCAGGTAATCTTGTAACGATAAAGTGACAGGTATATTGAATAGACTAAGAACCTAAGGATATAAGGCAATCCCCCTGAAACCCCCCTAACCAACAAATAATTCTTTTCACTATGATTACCTACATTTTCTCCCTTCTTAGTTTTATTATTCCCGAACCATTTTTTATATTTTCCGGTATTTCCTCCCTTATGACATAAAATTTATATATTAGAACGATTTACTCCCTTATGACATAAAATTTATTTTAGTAAAACCCTACTAATTTTAGTGATACCAAACAATTTCTTAGAGAAAACCCTTATAAAATTTACCCCTTATTTTTAAAATATAAATCCCTTACTCTTTCACTAAGAAACCCTTTATATTTAAATAAGAAATACTCTATTATAAATCCCTTACTCTTTCACTAAGTTACCCTTTTTTATTATAAATTCCTTTCTCTTCCCATTATTTTCCCGTCTCTCTTCTTTATCCCTCTTTCTATCCCCCTTTCTCTTTTTCTTTTTCCCATCCCCTTTTTTTCTTCCTACTTTCCCCAATTACACCCTTCTTATTAGGATTATTCTATCAATCAGCTATAATTTATATTCCTGCCTTTTTTATACTTTGATAGGGTTATCCCTGATATAATTATCTCTTATAAGTTAATCCTTATAGGTTAATCTATTATAGAATTATCACTGATAGGATAATTGTTACAATTGCCCTATTGAACAAGGCAATCCACTTTCCTCCATATGAGGAAGACTAGAAAGTATCAGACTTGGCAATTCATAGAAAGGTATTCATAGAATAATAATAGGAGATAGAGTTTATCAAATTGTTGTAGGTTGCCTATTATGCCCCTCTAAGTTTTAATTATCGTCTTTGTAGATTATAAATCATCGTCTTTCATGATACGAGACACTATGTGAGAATAGTCTCGAATGCGGATCCTGTATGTAGCTAATAAAAAGGGTGGTAATCCTAATATAATGGTATGATTGAGGAGGATTGTCTCATAAGAAAATAAATAGCTTAACCTTAATATTAGTAGAAAATATTTTACCTTAATAGATAATAGTTGATAGGGTGAAATAATAACTGACATAGGAGGAATAATGGTGAATAGGCTAGAAAATGTAAAAGAGGGTATAAAAAAGAAAGGGGGAAAAGATCTCTGAAAAAGGGAAGGGGAGGGAAAATAGCCAAGATATAACGTAATAATCCTTTAAGTATTCCCATACGATACCTCTATAGTGACTAGCCCCTACTTTATCATTGGAGGATTTCTTTATGAGCTGATTGTTACCCATCCCTATTCTTATAGTTCTATTTTCTACTATGGTTTGTATAACTATCAAAACCAAATGATCATTACAAAATCCTAGCTTAACATTATTCTATCTGCTAAACCCTGAAAGGGAAGAGGTAATAAAGTAAATAGGGAGTAAATAGAATATGGGTAATATCCTCGAGTATGCTGGAAGATTCGTCCGCAGGTGGAGGGGGTAATACTCTGATTATCATACCTAAGGCATAGGTTATAAAAACCACAAAAACTCAAACGACGAAATAGGTAAACGACTTTGAGTACTAATGTAAAAGAATCGTAAAAAAATAACCTTCATCCTTACCTAGCTCTTAATTATAGTTGTTTACTTGTACCCTTTTTATACCTACATCTTATTTATACCTACATCCTATTTATAATTGAAAAAGACACCAGTTACCAACATAGGGAGGCCTTACCGAATTGTATATGGGCCTATTTATCCCTTTTTGGTTAGATTAGCCACAATCCATTATCGTTGAACAATCCTAATATGTTGATTTTTTTATTTGATTCAATGAACCGCCAATTTAGCTACGGAGCATAACTATTGCAAATTACCCCTCATTCAATAAGCCACTATGAACTATATAAATTGATGGGTATTCAGGATAAAATACCGAGTATAAAAATACTTGAATAGTTAGATGAATCCTCCTGTAAGCATATAGAAATTAACTAAACACCCTTCGCCCTGTAATGTGACAGATTGTGATTCTTAAAAGGGCAGATTTTAAAGAGGGCCATAGATGAGGGGAGAATTCTATGAAACTGTCTGTTATACAGTAGATGTCTATTCGGTAGGATGCCTTCCCTAACCTAAGGTTTTTGTATGAGTACGTAAATTACATCCCGATGAAGATTCGCCATCCCTAGCCTAGGGACCAGATCGTAGGATCGGGACCAGATCATATACGAGGGATTGCCTAATATGGCAATTTGTATGTGATAAAATAAGTCGATATAAATAAAAAAGAATAAGCCAATAGGAAAAGAATAGTGGGAATAAACAAAGATGAATAAGCCAAAAGGAAAAGAATGGTGGGAATAAACAAAGATGAAAAAGGCAAAAGGGAAAGGATGGTGGGAAAAAGGAAGAAAGAATCAACAAAAAAGAAAAGGATAACACGAGAATAACCAACAAGGGAGGCAAAAAGAAAAGAAGGTACAGGATAAGGGAGAAATAAAAGAGGTAGATAGATTATATATTAGTTTTGATTAAATTTTATTTGTATTCGATTTCGCTTGCCTATTGAGTTGTTAATCGCAGTTGGTTGTCATAGTGAATCTATTGGATGAATTAACCAACCGGTATTCTTTGTCGGCCTATTAGGATTATCTATATTTATACCCGCCAGGTTGGTTTCTCAAAGAGTTGACCATACTACCCCCTGATTTAATAAGACCCACATGAAGGTTTACGTAGGTTAAATATAGGTTCTATAGTATTATTTAAACTATATTAATTGGTTTTTTAGTTATTTTTCTACTCCTTTTTATTACAATCTCTTTTTATATGTTGTTCCCCTTTCCTTTTCCTAATCCTACCTCGTCGATCTTCCCGATCATTGCTTTGTTTGTCTTTTTATCGCTACCGTTGTCTATCATTCTCTCTTGATGTTTTATTCTTAGTGCATATTTCTTGTTCTATCCCCCCCCCCCCCCCCGATTATCTATCGGCATCCTTACTTGCTATTTACCATCCTTTTATGTTTACTAATTCTTTTTAATATTAACTGGAGGGTATTCATTATTTATCTCAATTACCCGTCTTCTCCTTTTTCTTAAATTGAGTGGACCCGCAACACCATTATCACATCCCACCTATTCATCCTTCCCTGCTCTATCCTATTTGTTTATTCAACCTTTTAGTTATTATCCTAAATGATGCAGGAGAGTATCTTATTAATAAATATTTAGTGATAATACTCTATCCCAATAACAACATATCCTTTTATCAATAGAGAAACTAATCTAATTAGATTATTAATCCATGGAAAACATTTAGAAGGTTAGACTAAATAGAAGGTTATTATAAAAGAATAGTCACAATGTAGTAAACCAAATAGAATAGCAAGACTCTACTAATAAGAGAAATACCACAAAGGGCCGCTATCAGTAGGGAAGGAATTTATAAAATCACTAAGATTGGCCATTGGGGGAAATATGAAAACAATGACTAAGAAAGGGATGGGGATCAAGCTCTACTGAGAGACGAAAGCTCCCCTATAAATAGATAAAGAGACTCACGGGGAATAAAAGACTACGAGCCTAATATAAAACAAAAGAAACAAAGGATAGAACCCGAAAAGATAAAACTGGGCCTCAATTGGGGTGGGTAGGGTCTCATCGACTGAAGAAGGAAGCCTAAGGGAACAAGGCTGTATAAAAGATAGGGGGTTTAAAAGAACCACACCCTTTGTAATATTTTTTTAAGAACTCTAATCATTAGGTTGCCCTCTTGTAAGGTTGCCGAGTCTTATTCTTTATCTGGAGAATGTGCAATCTTTATCCTTTCATAGCATTCCCTTTTGTAGTAATCTTGTTCTAGTTGCAATCTCTAAAGCCTTGATTCCCTATCTCTTTTAAATTATCCCGAATCGTCCCAAATTTCCTCACTACGTGACTCAAGACGATTCTTATTTAACAAGATACCCAACCCAGCCCAGGGTACTCCTATTCATCTAGTCTCTAGTCCCTTTTTTTTACTTTCTAAAGGGAAATTTGGATTTTTGAAAGAATATGGAGGAAGGGAGGGAACTTGAGCAAAATAATAGGGTTGGGGTAAGGTTCAATTGTGGAAGTGATTAGCGGGGTATTGGGTTGCTAAATGTAAATCAAATCGAGTCAATTGTGACATGATGGGGTAAAATTTGGGGTAGGGACAAATGGAGTGAAATTCGAAGGGTAAAATGCGTAGGTGGATGGTTGGGTTAGGTTGTGAAAGTAGTTGTTTGAAAAGGGTAAATACATAAATCTTAATCTTATGAATGAAGAATAAGGGGATGGGAAGACAAAGGGGGATGTCAATCGTAAGAGCGGGAAGTTGGGAAGAAAGGGGTAGAGGATTAGCTATAAGGCTTTAGGTATGAGGTGGGGGATGACATCACATATTTGTGGTAATAAGTAATATTTATACATATAGGGGGCAAATTGGGGAGAGAAGCTCTCAAGAGCTGGTGAGTTTTAGGTTTGGGATGTGTGAAAGGTGGGCATTTTTATAGGTGTACAGGGGTAAAATTAGGAAAGGGATGAAAGATAAACCTGTATAGAGGGTGGGGTTGGGAAGGCCTAGGTAATTGGGATAGAATCAAATAACGACTAAAAAGCACCAACAAAAATAGTTTTAGAAATGGAAAAAGAGGAGAGAAAACTCGAAAGGACAAAGGGAACCAATAGAGGTGGGAAAAAAGAATGTACAAGTAGGTTGGATAGATAAGAAAGCTAAAGGTGAATAGGTGGGAAGTATATTTTGTGAGTATGGTAAGACTAAGGGATCAATAGGGAAGAAAAGAAGAAGTCAGGGTAAGGTAATAAATGCTTAACTGTGAGCCTATCACTTGTTGTATAAATCCCCCGTGTAAGCGTATTTGGGGAGTAGGGGTAGAGAAATAGCCCGTCAGGGCTTTTAGGGGAGAAAATAAATTCACATATAAATGTAATAAAACCTTATTTCCTATACCCTTAAGGAGAAGAAAAAAGATAAAAAGAATAATAAATATAAGAAAAAAAGAGACTAGAAAGAAGAAAAACTGAGAAGATGCTAAGGGGCAAAACAGGGATCAGGACACTATACTAGGGAGTGCCTCTAGTGCCCAAGGGGGCTATAATGCGTAGATACTTAGCTTAATAGTTAGAATCTACTATATAAGATATAGGCTCTAAGTTTTAACTTCAATCTATTAATTTGTGAATATAGGAAAATATAATATTTGATAAAAATATAAAAAGGCTCAACTTCAGAAATAGAAAAGAGGAGAAAAAGTTGAGAAAAAGGGCCAAGGGACTAAGAGGAAGAAGAAGGACGGGGTAAGAATTGGATAGGGGATGGTCTATAGGGGAGGATAATGAGAGGGGGTAGGATAAAATGGTAATAAAAAGGAAAAAAGGTGAGAAGGATGGGGGTAGATATATGTCACTAAATGATAGTAGCTCAAAAAGGAGGATGAGGATAGTCTGTCTAATAAAAAGGTGATTATAGGAGTAAAGTCAGGAAAAGGGGGAGACAATAATGTAGACTAACTTTTTAATGACTCGCCACTGGGGAATAAAATACAAAGTAGGAAGCCAACCTAATAAATGGAGGCATTGGGTTTTACATAAGCTAATTCACCAATTCACAAGAGATAAGAGGCTGTACAGATGGTTGTGTAGGAATCATCATCTGATGGTGAATAGGTAATAGAATAGGACGAACCTTCTAATATAAATTTGCAAAGAATATAACGAATGAATCGAGGGAACCAACCAAGTGGAACGTCAACGTAATAGGGGAATAAGGAGAGGTAGGTGTAGGAATGGGTCTGTATAGGAATACTAACTAACATAAGACTTGGATCGGTTACGAAAACCTATTTAAAAATAAGGATCAAAGAACTTAACTTAGACATGTTTGTACAAAACAACTAATAGTTGAAGGGAAATATTGTAAGAGTCGAGGGAATAAAGGAGGGGCCAGAGGAAATACTTCAAAAACCAGGATGAAGTTGGTAGAAAGAATAATATAAGATAATATAAGTATACGACACCAAATCGAAAAGGTAGGAAATGGTTAGCTAGTGGGTAGAAAAAAGGATAGTGAGATAATAAAAGGGTTGGGAGAAAAAAGAAGGATGGGGAATGGTTGCTAGATGATGAAAGGCAGAATTTAGTTTTGATATACCCTTTTCTTATCCTCTCTTCCCTATCCCTCTTATCCTTTTTACCCTTTGTCTCTATCCTCTACCCTCTTCCCTGGATGTTCTTTTTAGGCCAACCTTATTCTTTTTGTCCTTTCTCTGTTTTATTGTTTTAGTTTTTATGCCTTACCCTTAGTTTCGCTACCTTTAGTCTATCTTTGGTTATTTCCCTGTAGGTTTTTATGGACATCCCCTTACCCCTTGCGGTTCCTTGTCATCCTAGTTACTCCCCTTTATCCCCGTCTTATCCTTTTTGTATCTAGTTATTATTGGTCTTCTTACCTTTTTATTGGGTTAGTTCCTTGTTTATAGGTTATTATATTTATACTTTTAAATGGTTGGCATATTATCGTATTCAAACTATTTGATAGGCTCACTATACAATTTTATTATAATCTGAGTTATAAGTGTGTAAAATAGTTGGATTTATCGATTCTTATTGGGGGAAAGGAGACGATAGGATTACTACAACGAATGTGCCTCTTATCTCTATAAAACCTCTACCTATGATTTTTTATAAGGGAAGCTCCATTGATAATAGTTGAAGGTGGTTAATTCGAAATAGTGAAGTAGTGAGACTAAATCCCTTATTCATTCAACTCTGCATGTGTCTATTCGCCCTTATAAAGAATAGACTAAAGATATAGTAAAAAATTCACTTACCCGAATGCTTGTAGTAGGGTAATCATAAGAATACTCCAATAATCAGAACCGAATACTGAAAAAGGTTTTTGAGTATCTGGATAATGAGGGAAAAGAAAGAAAAAGATCATGAGTATAAACCTGGTTAAGAACAAGGGGTTGTAAGATGGAAGAAGAATAACAGGGACTAGGATGGAGAATAAACCTTGTAACAAAAAAGATTTGTCTATATAATAAAGGCATATATAGATAAGGCATAAATAAAGACATAAAATAAGGGCATAACCCTAATAACATAATAAATATAAATCCATTAAAATAATTACACTTTATAATAAACAAAATCGTATTTACTTTTCACAGATAAATAGGAAGCAAAAAAGAGCCAGAGATTCCAGGTTAAGGGACTCATCTGTATTTTAGCATATATATATCAATATTTAAGTTATTGGCTGTAACTATCTTATAGTCCCCACCAATCCCTATTTGTATCCCAATTACAACTCTCATCCCCCTCTCACAAATCTTGCTCCTTTTTAACCTTATGGTTGCACAAATTCGAGTAATCGTAAAATCGATTTCCTAAGGAATGTAAACAGAGGGTATACACCCACCAACGAAACTTACTCGATTCATAAGAGTCCCTTGAAGTGAAAATAGGGAAGAACTATTTGCCACTAGTTGTCAAATAATAGGGTTGATAACCGATAAAAAGAATAATACCTAGCAACCAGTGATAATCTAAAGATATAAAGTGATTTGCGGAGTTATTTATATAATAACGGTTAATTCACCCCAAGTGAAATAATTTACTAATAGTAAAGTTCTATAAAATAACCAATTAGTGAACACAAAGGAATAAGAAGCAACACCTACAATAAGAGGGATATAAGAAGGCCATAAAACGAATCTTGTATAAAAACTTGAACCAGGAGTACGACAAAAATTTATGATCATAGTAACTAATAGACGGGAGTTCTCAAGAAGAGTATGTAAGTCTGATGACAAGGGGTAAGGGGTTTCAAGATTGTTGTCTGGAAGAGAGTGAAAATGAGAAATAACAAATAACTATAAGTTGATAAATAAGAATAGCCATAGAAAATAACACATAAAAGCGGGCAAGAGAAAAGAAATAAGAAAATACAACATGAGGGACAATGAAAAGGAAAGGGAGGACGAAGGAAAAAGAACTGAGAGGGGAGGGAAAACAAGGAGGAGAAAAGATCAAGAAAAGAAGGGGTAGGAAGAAGGACAAAAGGAAGAAAAGGGAAAGACTAGGAGGAGAGAGACTCCAAGGATGAAAAGAGGAAAAAGAGGGGGAGTCTTATTCAAAGAGGTAAAACATGGGGAGTCTTATTCTACAGGCCCATGTGACTAGGACTACTCATACGCTTTTAGTGACCTAGTGGCCTTGCCTTCCCTTTTATATCACAAATGTGATTCTAAAATTTATTTCAATTATTATTCCCTATTCCTATGTCCTTCTTCACACTTGTCGCTATATTTTCATGGAGGTTAATCTAAGTCCTCATTGACAACCCAAGATTGGTTTATAGACCAAGTTCATTATAGGTAATATCCAAGACTTCCACCTACATCCTCTATCACATATCACTAATATGGGTAAGTCACAACGAGGGATTGTCCCTTATCAGTTTTCAGATTTATCCTTTATATGTGGTTATTACGTATTCACAACCTCAATATTTAGGTATATGTTGACAAACCTAGGTACCCCTCTAAACCATCTACACAAATTGTAGCTATCCTCACCCACAAATCTATTATTGGTTGCCTTATCCTTGTTCCAGATCCTTTCACTAAACTTTTATTAAAAGCCTATTATTATTCCCATTATTTTCTTTATTCTTACAATCTTTCTGTTATTTATCCGGGGTCGGGTCCTAGGTCCCTTGGTTAATTTGTTTATAAGCTTTTATGTCTCTATGACACACCAGTGTTGAATCTCGAAGCGATGTAATGATAAAGTCCTGGGTATTATATTTTAGTCTAGTACTCACTTTAATTGGAATAATTCTTATAGTAGAAGCTTTTAATAACGTACAACAGGCTTGGGAACTCCTTATCATTAATTATATAAATACAATAAGAGATATGGGTAATAATGCAGGAATAAGGGGACCCTATAGTCAATAAAGCATCAGGAAATAGATTAACCTATCTAATGCCTATTTTATTTATCATAAGTCAATTAAGGAGATTACACACGTAGATTTCTCTTTCTATCCTTTGTGTTACCCTTCGAATCTTTCTTTTTCTTCTTTCTTTCCTCCCTTTTATCCCCTCTTAAGCCTTTCTTCTTTTCCTTTTTCTTCCTTTAGTTAACCTTTCCCTCCCCCACCCTTAGATAGATAGTTTTGTGCACATGTTCATTGATGTTTATCATTCCCTATTTTTATTACCTAATCTCGTTACTACTAATCCTTTTAACCAGCAATTTACAAAACTCAGGTACTCTACCCATATAATTATTAGTTATAGTGATGACCCCTAAATTTATTTTATAGTCCCTATTATTACTATATGTTTTATCTAAACCTAATTCCATTATACATAATATTATGGTACGGTGACAATTTCTCCAAACTAATCAATTTATACAAGATGTAAGGAATATTTTTATGTTCTAGCGATTCATTGCTACTATCCCCCTACTATTTCCTTATCTAAATCTTCCGGATTATAATTTAATCAAAATAACCCATGGATAATGATCCACTGACAAAGGTAAATAACCGAAAGGGATAAACTAGAAGCAAGTTATCCAAACCAAGACAAATAGATAGGGGACCCCGCGCAAGAGAACTATTAGGGCTATAACCCCCTCCCACTTACTTCTATTGGCTCTCCCTACTCTAAGTAGTCGTACCTAATAATTGGCCCCTGAGGACTTACTCATTTGATAAGATTTGTGAAGTACTAGTTTCCTATACTCGTTACTTATTCTCCCTCTTTCGATTTAACGACATTATCTAGTTATAAAAATCCTATCGCATTTAATTCCACAATCATCGTAAATTGATTTATCAGTCAAGCAAACCCGCCTATCTATGGTCAAGAGACAAGGGCGAATATCCTACAAAGGGAATTTTAAACTTAGGCTTATCCAAATATTAGCTAGATATACAGGATCCAAAGTTTCCCAAACCTTTCCACTTAATCTGATTATCGTTGGATTGTTTCCCTATATTTATCTATATGCTTGGGGTATTAGTTTTATCAACCATCCCCATCCAACAGGATGGCAAATGAGACAAATTTGAGGGAAGGGAACAAGCAACAAAGACAAAATAGAGGCTTCAACTGGTACAATTACTAAGGATTATTCTCCTATTCTTTCTACATATAATTCTTCTACTATTATTGACCTACTTCTTTTCCTACGGATATTTATCGAGTCATCCTAATGACTTTCTTACTACTGTTCATCACTCGCTTTCTCGGCTATTCTTATTGACCTCTTTTCTTATTGTTTTTTCGTTCATTATTCTTTTCTCCATTTATGATCCCTCTTCCTCCTATTCTATCCCTCCCCTCTTTTTGTTCCTTAGTTCATTCCTTTTTCTATTTCTTTCCCTGTCCCTTCTTATACTTTCTTTGTAAAGTCCACCTCTTAGGTCCCTTTCTACACACCCACTTTCTTTTTATATTCACCTTATCCTTGTTTTATGGGATTTATCCTTTTTTCCCCTTTCGATTTACCAAATTATAGACTGACGACTTCTTACCCCCTTTCTTATAAATCTTATTATCTTTGGGGGATCTTTTGTTTATCTATGAACTTCTTTAACCGAGTTGGGCTTACATTCTTTTCGTCCTATTGATATTTATACCCCTTCCCTCTACCCCCCTTACAAGCTAGTATACTATATATTTATTATTGTCGATCACATAGACTCTTTTGCCTCTTTATCCTCCCTATAAAGGTAACACCCTCCTTTTACACATATCCTCTTGCTACTTTATATTGGCTACTCTTTCCCATAAACAACCTTTTAATCCAATCCACTTCTACTCTTTCTCACTCTTTTGTCTTAACCCACAAGAGTTGGGCTACAAACTAGGCTAAACCAACCTAAGTTATATAAGGTAAGAACTATCCCTTATTATTTATCATTGGGTTTTCCATTCTATTTTCTCTTTCTTGAAGTCTTTTCTATCCTTGTTCTTTCCTTATCCTCAGACTGACTTATCTCCTTACAAACTATGATTCTTTTTCCACCCTTTAACATCTAGTGCTCTTTAAGGTAAGTTAGTTTTATTCTACTTTATAGCCATCCCCCCCCCCCCCCCTCCCCCCAACTCTTTACGGATTAGTGAGTCCACCAGCGATCCCTTTTACCCTATCTATACTCCTTCTAGTATTCTCCATCTTGCTATCCCCTCCCTTTGATTCAAGTTTATTCTAGTTACCGATTCCTTTACTCTAAGTTTTGTGTGACTTATTCTATAGTATGAAATATATAGGTACTTTCCCCCTTCCACTTTTTTTCTAACCCCAAACTCTCACTATACCCCAGTACTATTGGCTTACACCCTTTTTAGCCCCCAAATTCTCCAAGATCCTATCCCCCATGATCCTTACCTAGACAAACCTATTACTTATCAAGGGTCCCTCTTAGTTTATCTATAAGCTTATTTATTCCCCCAAGGTTAAATTCCCAATCAAGTTTCCCAATGCCTCTACCCTTTCTAAAAAACTTAAAACCTTCCTATAAGTTTTAATATAAACGAAAAAGAAAAAATAAAGGTTTATACGTTGACCTAGGTGTGTTTAAGGGGGAGGGAATCCACAAAAGGGGGCTAAAAACAAGGGTAATCCACAAAAGGGGGCTATAAATAAGGGGAATCCACAAAAAGGAATTAGAAAGAGTAAAGCCAAGGATCGCGGGTCAGGGATCCCCAGAGAGAATAGGAGGGGATGGTACATGTAGAAAAACCAATCCAATAACTCTTTATAAAAGATGGGTTCCAGGTCTATAGTCTTTATATAAAAATTATGTTTACCATAGGAGCTAATTTGCCCTTATATGGTAGAATAAAGTATATATTATCCCCTATGAGAGAGTCCAGTCTAGGCACTATCACTATTATTCTCCAAAAACTATACACTGGCCATATGGGTAGAGGATCTCGACTGAAAGGGTATTAACTAGCTAATTGAAGAAGCTTAGGATAGAACTAAAGAATCAAATAGAACAATAAAAAGGGGATGAAATGGGAAGAAGAGTATAACCAATGGAGAAGTACATATATAAGGGTTGTAATTGAGTAAATATCCTCGTCTACTAGGAATGTTACACAGGGGACATATTTGTTAGTGACTTCTTATAGACTTAAATACTCCGACAACTATTCTCTTTCGGCCTATATTTTCATATAAGTAAACTTTATCTCGATAAATACATCGATTTATAACCAACCTAATTAAGGTTAAGGGAATGATGGTTCAACTAACCATAGTTATCCAACGGTAAGGCTAGGGTAAGACACAAAAGAGTGACTTTACCCAAAGAAGATTATAGCGGATGGGGAAGAAATAACTCTACTTAAATTGTATCATCTAGGGGGACAAAGAGGGGCATATAGTGAGATAAATGTCAATACCACACCAGGGCCCTACACTACAATAATAGTAAGTGACTCATTTGATCTTAGGAAGATTGAAGCAACAATTGTATGACCTATTTTAGTCCCACCTATTAGTAATAGCTACGAGTTTCTCGACTACGTCCTAGTTGTACCATCTTAAGCCTTCTATCCTCTCCCCCTACCTTACATTCACCCTTGAACTTGTCCTTCCCCTTCTGTCCTACCCAATCCTACCCACTCTGACTTCTTCGAGTCTTTTTTCTTCCCCTTGTCCTTTTATTATTTTTCCCATCCCCAAGGTTCAAACCCCTATTTTCTATCCCTTTCTATATTCCCTATATCCAAACCTTTTGTACCCTACTCTCCTCTTTCCTATTTTGTCCCACTCCCATATACCACCCTTTCATCATTATCATTTATTTATCGATTGATGTGTTAGATATTGTTATCTTATACATGCAAAGCCTTATTTATATATTTTATTCCCTTTCTCACACCTTTGTTCTATTCGCTAACTTCTTCCTATTGAACGAGTTTCCGATTATTATTCTACTCCAACCACGAGCGGCAATCAGTCTTAGGTCTACTGGACAATTGGTTAATATATAACTGCTATTCTACAAATATTTGATAGGCATTTTATATCACTAGACCAAGGTTGATAATGCATCACAGCCTTACTTGCTCCACCATTGATAAACTACCATCTGCTAATATATTAAAATTTACAAATGCGAATCAATCATGTCGTTAAAAAGATTTATGGTTGGATAAGACTAGGTGGGGAGGAGGATAAACTGATAGGATCTTACCAAGAGGATAAAGGGAGAATAGAAAAATAAGTATATATAGGTGAAAAGAATATTAACTACCAGAAGTTGATATGAATTCACAATATGCAATCCGCAGACTGTCCCCTAAAAGGTTAGCAGTGTTCACTTACGTGATTCCCTCCTTTGTTCCCTTACAACTAAGACGTATTACTCAGCAGGTTTAGGTTAAAGGTTCTGACTGGGGATTTCTCTTCTTACATTTATTCCAACCTTGGTTCTCAACCCCTCTATTACCATCTTTAGATGGTATGCTCCAACCTGTTCACTCCCCAAATCTCCTAAGCCCTGTCTATACAAGCTCGGTTAACCTTACCCCTTAAATTTTCCCAAATCCCTTATTGGCAAATCCCGATACGATTCTACCATTATTCCTACAAAAGTTATGGCCAACCTACGGTTATTTATTCTATCGCATACCTTTTATATTACTCCTACATAGAGATCCCCTCCAACCCACATTACCTATTATCACCATTCACGATTCCCGGTTTAGATAGATATTCTATAATCCTTTATTATCCGCAGATGGTTATAATAACAGATCCACTACTATCTCTGAATAAGATTCTTTATTAACCTGTTTGTCCACCTAATCTTCTAAAATCTCCATTTTATCCCACAGAGGTTCTCCCACTCTGGCTTTTATCTTACTCCCTACCGGCTTATCTGCTGTACCCTATACTGTACTGATTTTATTATAAAACATTTATCATAAAGCCTTTTATGTATACGTCCCTTTACTCTTTACAATTATTCTCTATCGCCAATAGTGATTGGCGTTGATTTATTACCTAAAGAGGATTCTCTTCACTCCCTAATTTTATTATTCTTGGGTATGTTCCCAATCCCAACCCCTATTTACTATCCTGTTGTGATCCACACACTTTCTTTAATACCACCTACCTTTTTCTATATTCAACCATTTGTTACATTTTAAATATTCTTTATTATATGGGACTATCAAGACCTGTTTGTAGTAACACATTTGGTCACGAGGCATTAAAATTAGAGGGTATTCAATATATACATGTTTCAATGGAACCAACATAAAAATGTTAATATCTTCCACGAAACCTTTTATCCCAACATTCTCCAAATTTAAACCCTATGATATTTTATATGAGATAAAGTTAGTCATACAATTGTCTCCCAGCCATCTTACCGGTTAAGAGTCGTCTAGACAAGGGTTTACTCTTTTTATTCGCATTTATGTTACTACAAGGTTCATTACTTAATATCTTATTATACAACTATAATTTTATAGCCACGTACATAATACACATAATAGGGGATACCAAACCAAATAAATACCCATTTTACGAGACTAATAATTCCCCAAGGTAGGGATCGCCTGAAAATACTAATTGAAATAAAACTAATGTGTAACTAATATGGTTCCTGTTTGTTGTCTTAACGTAAAAGATTTGTGATAAAAGGTTGGGGAAGCAACTCGCCTATAATTCATACCATAAAAGATTTTAGCAGGATAGGAATAATTCAATATGCTCGAATCAGAGAT
>JAKSZP010012700.1:0-23693 GCA_022478985.1 Massospora cicadina
TGAAGGCTCTTACATTTAAGGTATACCCGCTGAGATTGCCATCCTGGATCACTTAACACCAAAAATATTGACAACACTAAAGTCTCAGAGGACACCTACCTCAGTCAAGTCAATATGTGTCCTTAAATAATTGTTATGTCCAAAGATGATGACTACTCCCTTACTAATGATCCAACTTACACAGAGCATACACAGCCTATTAGAAATTAAGGAGGAATATCCTGAGAATTCAAGAAAGCTTAATGAGATGTAAATTTTATTGAGTATTTAGCCCAGCCTCCAAAATTTGGAGGAACAATAAGTATTTAGAATTGATGATTCAAAAGTTATGAGTAATGGCTATCTTTTATATGTATTTGTTAATCAACATCATGTTAAATTAACTAATTAAGAAGATAAAACTCGCACCTGAACTTGAGTACACACAGGAGTATAGTACTACAGGTCCAAGTACCACAAAAGCATTATGTGCCTACTCTTTTTTATTGATTTTATTGGCAAATAGTTTTTTGACTCCTGTGTATGATACTGACAATAAACTGCAAAAACATACTTAGTAGGACACAATTAATGATTAAATATGAACGAGTTACTAATTTTTAAGGAAGAGTAACTATCTCTCCCTAATTAATGAGTTCCACTTGAGTTGGATACAAAGGAACTAGCAATGAGGAATACTCTTGTCTAGTCAAGTAACCTGTTTCCGCCTTTATTAACACTAGGTTGTACCAACCTGAAGGGGATTTATCAGAAAATTAAACAGATGGATTCCTCCCAATAATATCAGAATTAGAAGTTCTTTTAGTTGAGCTTGATTTCCAGCTCAACTAAAAGAACTTCTAATTCTCATGTTAAATTTGCAATCAGTGCTTACCATTTGGGTGTATTGAACATTATAAAGTATTGGGGATAATCCTCAACGGTAATGTTATTTAAAGGTCAAATCTGGCAACTAATGCCAAAAATTCAACCGATTAATTACTAATCATTTAGGTTTAGCAGAATCCTAGTTTGATGCCAACTTCCAAATCGTGGGCCATTGTGAAATTTTCCAGTGAAAAGCTGATGTTTCCATTATCAAATATCTGATAATAATTTTGCTGCCCCAAATTTGAGTACCAGTGACTAATGCTGAGGATGCTCAATTATATTTATAATAGAAGATTATATAGACTGAATGGATAGTTGTGCTAAGGATGGGTCAAAATAATATTTGGTGTTCAGGGTAAATGGATCAGGAGGGGATTAGTACTATGGATGACAGACAAAAGAAAGAGGTTCCAGCTTGGATGGCTGATGGGCTTTGTTTAGGCGCAATAGCCTAGGGTAAAATAATCATCATTCCCTCCTAAGTAAAGATGTCTAAGAGAGATCTTTACTTAGGAGGGAATGATGATTATTTTACATCATGGGAAGATATGACTGGAGATCTCTGAGGCAGGCGCGGAGTGATGTTCCTGGAATGGCCAATGCTGCCTGCTCCCATATCTTAGCCCTACAAGAAACCCCCAATGGGAACCTTGCCAACTGGCCACCAATGGTGAGGGGCTGATGGCCGTCAGCCATGGGAGTGGTGCAGTGTGGGAGTGCCATAGCCACTCAGGATGGGGGATGAACTCTCCAGGGCACACCTGAGAGGAGCTGGTGATTGGTCATAAGGGAGAAGGAGCAAGGGGTTGGGACACCCAGGAAGGGGGCTGAGGACCACCTGTGCACTCCCAAGAGGGACCAATTTGGTAAGGCGAAGTTGTTGGTCTACTGGGTTAGTGGGTTAGTTGTGGACTTGTAGGGTTTAGTACGCCTATGGAGGCGAAACAGCAAGGATAAGCCGGTCTCCATACTGGTTGGCCTGGCACACTAGCGGAGCCTACTATTATCAGAAAAGCAATTTTTTGACAGAATTCATTGATTTTTATTTAATCACAACTGAGCTCGTAAGAGCTTGAGGTGAAGGCATGGATAAAAAGAGGTGTTGAGAAAAGTTGAAGAAGGGTTTTCCAGAGCCATAATTATGCTTGAACTGACCATTAGCACATGAAGGTATGATAAATGCCATTAGGGCAATATTGAATTAGAACTGAAAGTGAGTGACCTTGTGGAAAACTTCTCCTGGTTGGATTCAAAGGTGGCATAAAGATACAAATTATGTATTGTCCATAATGCTACGCTGAGCGCCAGGACTTTGAGGGAAAGGGGGTAGTTTTTT
Organism: Massospora cicadina; assembly: GCA_022478985.1. Taxonomy (NCBI): domain Eukaryota; kingdom Fungi; phylum Entomophthoromycota; class Entomophthoromycetes; order Entomophthorales; family Entomophthoraceae; genus Massospora; species Massospora cicadina. The sequence continues at coordinate 2,207 of JAKSZP010012700.1, forward strand.
AGTAGCTTTTTAAATATTAAATCTTGAAATGAATGTCCAACCTAAGGCTCTACCAGAAGGTTTACTTAGATTATGCCCCATAATGGAGTGACATGGGGCAGGTGAAATATCTGTGAAGTTGTGTCAAGAAATTGGTATGTATGGCAAATAAGCCTTAATTATTTAGGCTGATTTTATTTTATTTGCTGGAGGGAGCTTCAATACTTGGGTTTTCAATTATGTCAATTTAATACAAGTCAATAGAGGTAATATTAAATTTGAAAATAGAGTATATTTTGCTGAAGACTCAATGATGAGGCAGAATCAGACGAGTTCCAACAAATGATAAATAGCTAAGCTAAAGGATTAAAACTTGGCCACATCAATAAAGTTACGAATGGGAAGCAAAGACAAGAAGAGAGGTCATTTGGAAGAAAAAAGAAGAGAATGGATAGTAGGAAGAAGAAGGAAATTTGGAGCAAACAGAATCTTCTAGTTGCATTAAATTTAATTAAAGTATTGTGGACAAAGCTATTGCTTCATATTATCATAAATATAGTTTGTTTATTTTGTGGACCAACGATCTTCATATCATTTGTATGTTGCTCAGTGGGCTCAGCCCTATGCAACCTTCCTGGAGAATATTGACTATATCTCTAATTTTATAACAGGTGCTTACCAATCATCTCATCACAATGCGGCAGCTCTTAATCTTGATGGTGGGACCAGTTTTACTGTCCTACAGGAGCAGTTGAGAACTTGCTAAGCTGTGTTTAAATTTTTGAAAGATTAAGGTTGTTGACATCCCTCCAGAGTATCTTAAAGTCATATTCCACTGTTGGGGTAGGAGCTCAAGGAGATGGGGTCAAATTGAAGGCCTTTCCAATGGGTTGAGTTGGAACTTACAATCTAACCATTATGAGCCAGGGTGCATTGATGAAGGATAATGCCAGGGCTACTTCTTCTGTATGGGAAGGCGTGGTACACCCATACACTTACCTATTTAAGGGTCAGTATGGCTTGGTTCCAGTATATACTTGAGGATGATTTTGAAATGCTCTATATGGGTTTTTAGCCATATTACAATTGCAGTTTGTGAGGCTCAGGAAGTCCCAGGGAAGTTGATATCACTTGTCGTAATGCCAAAGACCATTGAGGCATTGGAGTCATGTCCCAGCAGAAAACGATTCTAAGGGAATTTAGTTAATATTGAAGTAGCATGAACATGGTATCCAGGAGACCCAAGCCTTCTTTACTCCAGGGTCAGAATATTGTTTTCAGGGAATTAGACTGATGGTTGTACCTCCATATCCTCCATTGGAGTATCATGATAAGCCTCAAGTAGAAGCTATATATAAATGGGCAGATATGGGCAAGGAACCACACTTTTGACAGTAGAAGCACGATAGCCATCAGAAACCGTCCTTGGGATGTGATCTGGTACCAATTTTAAATTGCTCTTTGGATTTCTTCCCTTATAGTATGTGGTCCTCATAATCTTTTATTTCAACCCCTTGTGGGAGTTAAACCATTTAGATTGCGAAAAGTCCCATAGGTGGGATCTAGACCAAATGGGGGTGGGAAAGCATGATTGCCAACTTGTATAATTATGGTTTTTAAAGATTTTAACCCTTGCGTTAGCTGCCTTGGTGTAGTTATTGAGAGCTGCAATAGTGAAATTGAGGGTTTTTTCAGCAACTACAATCTTTGTGTCATAGGCAAATGCTATAGAACGGGCAAGAGGTTTACAAGTAATGGAATTTTTGTTTACTGTTCATGTAACAAGGCCAGTAGAGGATCAAGTGTGATGTTGAATAGGGTTAAGCTCAATAGATCCGCTTGACGAAGATTCTGTTTGACCTTAACTGCCACTGTAAAGCCAGTTGGGGGCAGTAGTTTGATTTTAGATTACCATAGAGCACCGAGATCCATCTCCTAGCTCTTGTTGGAATGTTGAGATTAGAAAAAGGAGGCGTCAAAATACTTCTAAAGCCACATGATCATATGCCTGGTCTGTAAGTCTTGTGGACCAGCCCTTGAAACTGGTTAGGGTTCAGCACCCCTTCCAGACAAAGAGGGGCCCCAATGCTCCCGTAGACCCTCTATCACAGCTGGGTGACATCGCCCACATGATAAATGAGCACTCGGTGACAGCTTTCCTCCCAAAAGCCATCCTACTTCCACCCCTTCCCACCTCTTCAAACCTGGTAGGATTGCCTGGGGAGTGGGTGGTCTCACGGCCCTCTCCCTGGCAATCCATGTCCAAAAAATTTGGGAAAATGGAAATTCCTAATGTCAGAGCCCAGCTGGTAATTTCTGGACTGGGGGAGCTGGTCCAGGCTGGCCTGCTTTGGAAGCCAGATCGGAACATGGTTTGGATTGCAAACCCAGTTCTGAATGGCTTGGATCATTGGTTCCAACATTCCAAAAAGGATTCAGGAAGTTCAGATTGTATGAGAAGCCCAATCGTGGGATTGGCCCAAATCGCAACAAACCCAATCCATGGACCCCTGCCTTCCAAGACGAATCTGGAACGCCCCAGCCATGCGAACAGGCTGATTTGAGTCATTGGGACCAATATTGGCAGTATCAATTTGGCTTGGTCCAAAAAGTTGGAGAAATTTGCAAAAATTTCTGAGCTTTTGCTGAATCAGGAGCTGCCTTTCACCCCCTCTGAGCCAACCGAATCCCTTTCCCATTCCCTGAATGACCAATCCCCCAAGACTTCCACATGCCTATTGCACCATTTAAAAGGCAACTGGCCCCACCAAGGGCAGTTGTCAGTTCATTCTTTTTGCCTTTTGTCAAAATAAATCTGATAATCCGCCTAGTTTGCTGTGGACTCTTTCTGCTTTAACACAACATTTAAAATGATTCCGTCAATCAATCCAAAAAAGCGCGCCTTCACCCAAATCATTTCTCTGATGTTTGCCAACTGGATTATCTGGTCGCTCCATCCCACTATGTGGCGGTGGATCAAAGATGCGATAATCCATCCTGCCCCCAATGGCGGACCCACTGTTCCATTCATTTCCACGCGTCAGTTAAATGGAGGCATTTCCATTTGTTTGGGCGTCAAGCCCTCTAAAACTGCTCGACAGTCAGAGCAGCCCCAAGATGTTCCTGGCCCTCCGCGATTGGGTTCAGCTCCCATAGCCACCCCTGCCACTGCGTGTCCAGCTCACCAGTGGGACCTAGAGCGTCCCCCCAGGGAAACTCGATTCTCAGCCCCTCTCATGGGGTTTACCATAATTTTAACCCTATTTCCAATTTTGTGGAACCCTCTGTGCCGCCTCCCCCTGGCGCGCAAGCCCCCATATCAGGTTCTGAATGCCAGTAGCTGCAAACCCTGGAGGAGTCGTCATCCTCTCTGCCTCTCCCACCCTTGGGGTTTACCCCTGTAAGTATCACAGTTGCCCCCAACGCAACCATCTGGTTTGCTTTGGGGCCTTTGGTACGTTACTGAATGTTTGCTTCCCTCACGTTCCCCGTAGATCCCCACTTATATTAGTTGTCCAGACTGCTATGCCTCTGGTATTCTGGGGCCTCCACTGGGTGCTCTCACACCCCAACTTGGAGCCCAGTTTAGTTCTTAGTCATATCCATGACTTAATGAACTGACCACTAGTTTCAGTCTTCTCCGCCCTCCTTGCAGGGTGTGGGTGATGTGCTTGCCTACGCCTCACTCTGAGTTTGCTTTCCCTTTGTGACCTGGCCTTCTCCTGCTGGTTGGTAGCCTTATTCATCTGGGCCTGCCGCCAGGATCAGCTGAACTGGTCCCCAGCCTGCAAGCACCAACGGAGAGTGTTACCCCTTTTGTGAATGCAACAGGGTGGTGGTTCCCACTGTCCCCTCTGATGAGGTGGCAGATCAAGTCCTGGGCGTCCTGGCAGAGATCCAGGCGCGCCTCAATGCTGATGGGGAGAAGTCCCCGCTTCCCTCTTATGCACAGCAGAGCGTGGCACTCCTCAACACCCTGGATGGGGATGCCCGCCGTTGGGTCAGGGGAGTGCTCCGCTCTGCTGCTAAGCTGGGCAACCCCACCCCCTTGTTGGCGTTGTTTACCTCAGCGGTCCAGACCCCTGAGTCAAGACCAGCGCGCCTCCTCCGCTTATTTACTTTAGGACATGAAGCCAGTACCTGGCCTCTTTGATTGAGACCTTCATGATCCTGGATCCATCAGTTCCCATCCCTGTCAAAATTGCAGCCTCTGCATTCTGCGCGGCCCTTGACCCCAATGCGGCAGCCCATACCACTTGGGATCCTCTACCTGGATCTTTAGAGGTTGGATTTTCAGTGGCCTGGGCAATTGAGGCCAGGCCCTGACACAACCTCACATGTCCTTTCATCACCCCTGAGGCAAACCATTATGCACCTCCCCCTGCCAGTGGGCGCGGCCAGGGGAAGCGTCCCCCTGGTCTAGCTGCCCTTTGCTCCCCCTCAGGGGCTTCCTCGGTTAACTTCCCCCAAAGGGAACCCTTACTTATGATACTGCCAGCCCCCAGCCCAGATCAGGAGGCAGTTTCGTTGGGCCCCTGGTGTTCAGAGCCTGTTCAGTGTGATTAGAACGTCCTCCAGTGTTTGGAGGCTGCTCAGTGTGATAATTTCATCCCTCAGGGTGAACCCAATCCTCCCTAAAGAGATTGGAGGGGTTGTGCGTATTAACCCTTATCTACCCATGTGGAACAAGGAAGTGTTAGAGACCCCAGATCTACCGCGTCCCACTCCTGTGGATTCAGGCCAGTCTCTTCTGATATTGGGTTACAGACTTCCTCGGGTGCCCTTTCACTAGCTCACCACAATAATGAGGACCAAGAATACTTCTTGTTTCTAATTTCCTTTCCCTCAGAGTCAGGGGTAGTCACGGTGCAGTCCCTTTTTGATACCAGGGCAGCGGGTAACTTTATTGACCTTGGCGTGGCTCAATCCTTGGACCTAGCGATGGACAAAGATTCCTTCATCCTGAGCGCCTCATCCGAGACCTTTTTTTCCCACTGCATCCAACATCCAATTGCATTTCTTGGTTAATGACTTTAGATTCACTGACCATTTTTCAGCAGTACAGGACTTGCTCTACCGTGTAATCTTGGGGTGGGCTGGTGGCACCAACAACATGTTCATATCAATATTGCCACCAACTCCTTGTTGTTTAAAACCTCAAGTAAAGTGGTGAGATTCTCTTTCTGAAAACCCTTCCGCAGGGTACATCCCTTGGTTCCATCGCCCCACCGGATCCCATTCTAGCTGGCCTCCCTCCAGATTTGCCCTCCTGCCTAGCCCCATACAAGGCAGACTTTGACATGACCCTGGCAACCAAGCTCCCATTCCACTCCAAGTATAACTTAATGTTACACTTGATAGTCGACCTAGTCAAGATAACTGCCCTCTCTACCCCTATACGGAGGAAGAAGATAGGGCTCTCAACAGTTGGTTGGACGACATGCTAGAGAAGGGATGGCTTATCAAGAAGTCTTCTCTGATCGCCTCCCCCATATTTTTTGCCAGGAAAGAAGATGGGTCCCTGCGCCCCTGCATCAACTAAGGATTCCTCAACAACATCACCGTCCCAGACCCATACTCCTTACCCTTAGAGCAGAGCATAGCACAGGCCATCACCAAGTCTCGCATCTTCTCAAAGTTGGACCCGGTGAATGCCTTCAATCAGGTGAGTGTGGCGAGGGAACAGGAGTGTCTCACAGCTATCCGCACTTGTGGGTGCTGTTCCAGTTCAGGGTGATGCCGTTTGGCTTGAAGAATGTGCCAGCCACCTTCCAACGCCTTATTGATGATGTTCTGGGGGACTTACGTTTCTCTTGTGCAGTGGCCTATATTGACGACATCCTGGTCCATTCCCCCACCCCCAAACAACACGTCAGGGACCTCAAAGCAGTGGTGGCAGCCATCCACAAGGCAGGGTTCTTCGTAAAGCCCTCCAAGTGTGAGTTCTTCAGGGATGAGGTTACCTTTCTAGGGAATATTGTCCTGAAGGATGGGTATTCTCCCCCCTGCAAGTTGGAGGCCATTCAGTCTCAGCCTACCCCAACCATTTAAAAACAGCCTCGCAATTTTCTTGGCATCATCACCTTTTTGAGGAGGTTTCCTCCACTCTCTCAGCTGGCAGCTCTATTGTACTTCCTCACCAGGAAGAACAACCCCTTTAAATGGTCCCCCGAGTGCCAGCAGGCCATTGAGGGTATCAAGGAGGTGTTTGTCACAGCTCCTGTCCTGCGGCATGCCAACACGTCCTGGCCTTTCATAGTAGCCTGTGATGCCTCATCAGTGGACGTGGGTGCTGTGCTGTTGCAGGAGTATGAGGGAGTTGAGCACCCGATGGACTATTACTCCTGAAAGTTTGCCGCGACTGAGCAAGCTTGGCTGATATATGATAAGGAGTTAGCGGCGGTGGTGTGGTTGCTTACCCACTGGCGATATCTCCTTCAGGGCACCCTGCATGAAGTTACTGTTCAGACGGACCATAAGGCCCTGCTCTACTACCTTAAACCTCAGAAGTTAGGTCACCAGCAGACCCACACATATCAAGACCTCTGTGAGTTCCAGTTCAAGTATGAATTTATCAAAGGCCCACTGAACATCTTAACGGACATACTCAGCTACAACCCCTCCCTGTTCCCCAACAGGAAGGAGGACCCCTTGGACCTTATGACGGTGGTGCCCCCTCCTAAATCCTTTTATTGGCTCCTCCTGTTGTATCTTTCGCTGATGTATACCCTGCCACTCTGCTCCTCCCATGTGTCCTCGCTTCCCAAACCTGCTGCCCTGAAGGAGTCAAGCTTATGTTTGACTTGGTTTCCACGCGCCGCAAGAGATCCCCATATACCTTGCAGGATGAAACAATATGGTTCTATGGTCGGGTTTGGGTTCCTCCACCCTTATGCTGCCATGTCATTGAGGAACACCACGTCCCCCAGAATGTCGGCTACCCCAGAATCAAAGCTGTGCCAATCTCATAAAGAGAACCTATAATTGGCATGGGTCTTAAAGGATATTTCTGATTGAATCTCTCGTTGTGTCACCTGCGCCCAGGCAAAATCAGATCGCTCTGGGAAAGGTGACTGTTGCAACCCTTGCAGCAGGCTGAGGGGCCATGGACCTCAGTCTTAGTGGATTTCATCATGGAGCTCCCACCCTCTTGTGGTTCTGATGCCATAATGGTAGTCGTTGACCAGTTTAGAAAGTTAGCACTCTTCATCCCCTGCCTCTCTTCTAATACTGTAGTGGAGACTGCAAATTTATTTGTCAACCATGTCTTTGCCATGTTTGGTCTCCCCAAGAAGATAGTGAGTGATAGTGGACTCCAGTTCGCGACCCAGTTCTGGGAAGAGCTGTTGACCCTCCTTTGAATCAAGCCCTGTTGATCCACTGCCTAACACCCCCAGTCCGATGGGCAGACTGAGCGGGTGAACCAGGTACTGGAGCACTACTTATGCTGCTACGCGATGGCCTCACAAGACACCTGGGCCAAGGACTTACCCCTATCACAGTTTGCATATAGTAACTCCCTCCATTCCTCAACCAACTTCTCTCCCTTTGAGGCTACTTTAGGGTATAAACCCTCTTTCCAGATTGGTCCTCACCTCTCCTCAGAAGTCCCAGCCATCAAGGACTGTGTAAGCTCTCTTAGCGAAATGCACAACCTGATCTGTGAACACTTGACAAAGTCCATTGAGGACTACAAGAAGTTTGTTCATCAGAGGCATCTTCCGGGCCATGAGATCATGGTTGGTTCCCTTGTCATGTTGAATACCCACAACCTCTCCATGAAGGCCCCTACCTGCAAGCTCTCAGCCAAGTGCTCAGGACCCTTTGAGGTCAAGAAGGATTTAGGCAATGAAAACTACTGACTGAGGCTGCCCGCGCACTGGAAGCAGCACAATATCTTCCATACCTCCCCTTCTAACCCTCTTTAAAGGGGAAAGCAAACATCCCCTGAACCAATCATTATCGGGGAATCCCAGGAAGTGGAGGTGAAGGCCATTGTAGCTTCCAAAAGGTCCCACCAATCCATTTAGTACTTGGTCGCCTGGAAAGGTTACCCCTCATATGAGAACATCTGGGTGAACGTGCACAAATGTACAAACTGCAAGGACCAGATAGAGGAATTCCGCCTCCCTCCTGAAAGCACCCCTCCATCACCAGAAGATCGCGGCTATTCTGGCCATAAAGTTACAGGAGCGCCACAAGAACTATGCCTTGGTCCATGCCCCCGGGGGTGGGATCCTCCCTGTCAAAAAAAGGAAGGTAGTGTAAGTCTTGGGGACCAGCCCTTGAAACTGGATAGGGTTCAGCACATCTTCTGGACGAAGAGGGGCTCCAAGGCTCCCATGGACTCTCTGTCATGGCTGGGTGACATCGCCCACATGATAAATGAGCACTCGGTGACAGCTTTCCTCCCAAAAGCCATCCCACTTCCACCCCTTCCCACCTCTTCAATCCTGGTAGGATTGATAGAAGGGGTCTGCAGGGAGATGGCTCATATCAGGGGGCAGGGCGAGGGCCCTGAGGCCACCTACTCCCCAGGAAAGCCATGGCCAAAAATTGGGAAAATAGCAATACCCGATGTTGGAGCCCAGCCAGTAATTTCTGGACTGGGGGAGCCAGTCTGGGCTGGCCTTCTTTGGAAGCCAGATTATAACATGGCTCAGATTGCAAACCCAGTTCCAAACAGCTCAGATCATTGGGTCCAACATTCCAAAAAGGATTCAGTAAGCTCAGATCATACGAGCCACCCAATCATGGGATTGGCCCAAATCGCAATGAACCTAATCCATGGACTCCTGCCTTCCAAGATGAATCTGGAACACCCCAGCCATGCGAACAGGCGGATTTGAGCAATTGGGACCTGGATCAGCAGTATCAATTTGGCTTGGTCCCAATAAGTTGGTGAAATTTGCAAAAATCTTCTAAGCTTTTGCCAAATCAGGAGCCACCTTTCACCCCCCCTCTGAGCCATCCAACCAAATCCCTTTCCCATTTCCTGAATTACCAATCCCCCAAGACTTCCCATGCCTATCGCACCATATAAAAGGCAACTGGCTCCACCAAGGCAGTTGTAAGTTCATTCTTTTTGCCTTTCATCGAAATAAATATTATAATCCACCTAGTTTACTGTGTACTCCATCTGCTTTAACACAACTTTTAAAATGATTCTATTGATTGATATGATGAAGCGCGCCTTCACCCATATCCTTTTTCCAATGTTAGCTGACTGGATTATCTGGTCACTTGATCCCGCCATGCAGCAGCAGATCGTAGATGCAATAATCCGTCCCACCCCCAACGGTGGACCCACTGTTCAATTCATTTACACGAGTCAGTTAAATGGAGGCCTTTCCATTTGTTTGGGCGTCAAGCCCACTGAAACTGCTCCACAGTCAGAGAAGCCCCAAGATGTTCCTGGCCCACTGCAAATGGGTTCAGCTCCCATAGCCACCCCTGCCGCTGTGGGTCCAGCTCACCAGTGGAACCTAGAGCATCCCCCCATAGAAAACTCAATCTAAGCCCCTCTCATGGGGCTTACCATACTTTTACCCCTATTTCCAATAATGTGGAAGCTTCTGTGCCGCCTCCCACTGGCGCGAAAGCCCCCTATCAGGTTCTGAAAGCCATCAACTGCGAAACTGGAGGAGTCATCATCCTCTCTGCCTCTCCCACCCTTGGGGGTTGCCCCTGTAAGACTCACAGTTGCCCCCAACGCAGCCGTTTGGTTTGCCTTGGGGGCCTTTGGTAGATTACTGAATGTTTGCTTCCCTCATGTTCCCCGTAGATCCCCAATTATATTAGTCTCCCAGACCACTATGCCTCTGGCATTCTGGGGCCTCCACTGGGTGCTTGAGCACCCCTAATGGAAGCCCAGTATAGTTATTCTTAACCATATTCGTGACAATGTCCATATCTGAAAGCGCCACAAAGACTTGAGTGAGAGGGAGTTAGTTGTAAGGGTAACGTAAAGTTCATTGTATCTATTCCAAAGTGGCCTCCCTCAATAAAAGCCATGTTGTTTGGGGTCAAGGTGGGGTGCTGCCCACTTAGTAATACAGGTTCTTAAAAGCTTGATAAATAGCTTATGATCTGCATTAATAAGTAAGATGGGTTGCCAGTTTAAAAGATCTTCTTAGCTTTTTTATAAATCAAGTTGGTAGTCAAGACAATTGAATCAGTAAGTAACCCTTTCACCCAGTAAAGTTGAGAAGAGAGCCTATAGGCCTGTATTATTGTCACAGGATCTGAAAGGTATACTTTAAAGATAATGCCATCTGGGACTGGGCCTTAAAGTGTGGGGACTGAAGCAATACTTCCAACACCTTTTGGAAAGTAACTGAGCTAAGAGTTCTTCCTCCGCTGAGGGGGCTACTGGAACCTCTGGTGTCTGCCCAACAAAAATCTGAACATATGAAGGGTCAATATAGTAACCTTGGAAGGGGTTTGAACAGTATCAGTGGATTTCATGGGTGTGTCATGAGATTTTCAATAATTCACCAGTTCCCAGCGAGATGGTGCACGGTGCACAGTACCAACTCCAGGGAACTATATATCAGTACTATGGTGACATAGCCCTGCAGAGGGTGCTGAAGCTAACGTAACATAAGGTGAGGGTTTCAAATGCAGTATAGATAAATAGGTATCAGACAAACAATAAGGCTTGGGTGGACCCCAAAGTGGAGTCCATATCCAAGCGGTGATCTGTTCTAGAGTGCAAGGGCACCTTGGTCTGGTGGTGACCAGGGTGGCCCAGCGGTATACTAGATTCAATAGTAAATTTGTGCAAATAAAACAGCTAACATTGCTAGAGACCTCCTCGAAGAGGTCCATGCACAGGTTCGCCCAAGTTAACATAAAAAACGTAAACTAACGAGGAGTTTTATTATTGAGGAAGATTATCAACGAGGAAGGTTGGTCTAAAGAATCATACCTAACAATTATAGAGGAATAATCAATTGGTGTAAGTGGTGCTAGGCCCATGTGCACCAATAAAGTGCATGCTTCCATTGGGTAGGGTACTATAGCTAGAGATCGACTGAACTTGAGTTATTAATTGAGCGAAAGGACGACCCAAGTTGGAAATTTTGAAAATTAGTTGTGTTCCAAAATCACGTTTTCTTAACATGGACCAAACTTTCATGGTTAAGAAGGTAACTAGTCCATTTTAACACCGATGCCTAACATGCGGCTGAGCGTCACGCACTTCACATGGACTAATATGGGCATAACTGACCTTCACTTAACGTTGGTCCAAGGTGTGCTTTAGGTCAGAAAGGCCCTGCAGCTTGAGCTTTTGGGACTCCTGCGGCCAGCCTTGTCTTGGCAGTTGGTTCCCTCAATTAAGTCATGTAATCATGACATTACCCTCTCCTCTTTTTTGGGCTTCACTCCCCCTCCAAGGCATTTGCCAAGGAAAAGTTCTTGTGGTCAGGGGTCAACTTCATGGCAGCAATGGCTTGCTTGGACTTAGATCCTCCAGCCTCAAGGAAAAACTCTTTTTTAATGCATCAATTAGATCTTGGTCATGGGCGCAGTCATGCGCTGGGACCCAACTGTTTTCCGCTGCATCAAATCCCTTCCATGATACAAGATACTTGAGTCTTTTTCTTACCTATTAAGATGCTAAAAATTTCCTCCACTTCCCACTCTGGCGCCCCATCCACGAAATAAGCCTCAGGAGTCTCTGGTGGGGGCCCTTAAACAATGTAAGCTTGCTTTCATGGAAGGCTGAAAATATTCAAAGCGAGGGGGAAATCCAAAAAGTATGAGGCGTGGCCCACCTTTCTGACAGCGTGGTAAGGCCCAAAACTCTGCGGTCCTAGTTTTTTTCATGGTTGCTTGATTGAGATTTTTAGCATCCAGCATCATGAGATCTCATTCCTTGTACGCTGGTCCAACTCATCTCTTACCTTCAGCGTTCTCCTTGTAGACCTATATGGACACATCTAAATTTGTGCTCGCCCCCTGGTGTACTTTCTTGATCATTTTAGCAAAGTACACCGCGGCTTTTACCTTGGATCCTCGCTTGGGCTCCATGTTAAAGGAGGGGTTAAAACCACAGTTGGCAAAAATGAAGAACAACCCAATAGATGTATGTTGAGAGTTGTTATATTTGAGTTGGGCAATGAGGAGATGGGAAGCCCAATCTGAATGATCTGTGGCGGTATAACACCGCAGGAACTGTTCTAGGCACTGTTTAACTCGTTAAGTCTGCCCAACTGACTGAGGGTGATAAGCAGTTAAACGGCAGGGGCAAATCTGAAGAGTCTCAAACAACACTTCCCAGAAGAGGGAGGTAAACTGAGGTCCATGATCGCTAAATTTCTTGAGGGACCCCATGTAGAGCAAACATATGAGTGACGAAGAGCCTAGCCATATCAGCCGTGGTTACCATGGTTCTTCAGGGAATAAAGTGGGAAAACTTCATAAAACGGTCCACCACTACCATGATGGCATCGTAGTCATCAGATATAGGCATTTTACAATAAAATCCACCGATAAAGAAGTATAAGTCCCTTCAGACTTTTGAAATGATACCAACAACCCCGCTAGTGGCTGGCAATTCAGTTTCTTTAGTTGAAGACCAGGCACTCTTTAAAATACCTTCCCACCTGCGCAGCTAATCCCTTCCACTTGTAAGTGTGGCAAATTAGCTCCAGAATCTTCGCTTTTCAAGGATGACCAACGGTGATTCCATCTTGATGGTCCTGGATGATTTCTAGGTTAAATGGTACAGTGGAAATCCATAGTCGCCCCTAAAACAACACCATCTCATCCTTCACGTGGTAGTCCCTGGTAATGTCCTCTTGATTCAACGCTTTCTTGGCAAAAACCATAGTATATTTGGCCGCCAAAGGCTGGGGAAAACTACATTTCTAAATATACCATATTCCACGCATTTTCCTGAGTAGCAAGCACTGTCTCATAGTTAAAGGGAAAATTAAGTTGATGCACAATCTTACCAGTGGAATCATCAAATGGGTATTATGCACCTCTACCTTCTTAGGATCAGGAGCTAGTGCAGGGTTGCGGCTCAAAGCATACGCCAAGCCATTCTCCTTGCACTTTGTAAAGTCATAAGAAAACGCAAAAATGGGCCGGGGTTCCATGCCATTGGGTTTGCCATGGGGTCAAGACATGAGGTGCAAGGTAGTACAACATTGCACGGTGACCTGTACAAACGCAGAATAGTTAAGATGAGCCATGTAAGTGATTACGCAATTAAGTCAGTGCCTTAACCACTGCTAATAAATCTTTATCATATGCCATAGTGTAACTCAGAAAAAGACATCTTTCTGAAAAAATATCCCTCTGGATGCTCTACTACGTCTTCGCCTATTTTTAATAGGGCTGCCACTAATGCAAAGTTGGAGCTATCAGAATCCACAAAAAAACTTATTAAAATCAACATGGCAAAGGACGGACGTGGACAACAGAGTGCACTTTACCTCTCGGAAAGCATCCTGCAAAGTTGGAGACCACTGGTGCACTTTTGCCCCACTCGCCTTATACAGGGGCGCCATCACTTCAAAAAGATTTGGTGTAAATTTTTCAAGGAAAGTACACATCCTCAAAGCTCCTCAATTCCTTAACTGAAGTTGGGGTGAGCCACTCACAAATCGCCTTCTCCTTGTCTGGAGTTATCATGTGTCCTTGATCAAACATGACGTTGCCCAAAAAGGTGACCTGGGACTTTAAGAATTCACATGTACTAATTCTAACGTAAGGTCAGTTAATCTCATACGCTTCTCCACCTGCCAAAAAATACTGCATGTGACTCATTATCAGGGTAGAATACCAGAATATTGTCCATTTAAGCTACCGCGCATACTCCCAACAGGTCCTCCAAAGCTGCAGCAATATGACATTGAAAGATAACAGGGGCATTTTTAAGCCCAAATGGCATAACCCAAAAGGGATAATTTCTTTTCTGGTACGTAATGCTGTTAGCCACTCCTGACCCTTCTTGTTCTGGATCTGATTAAACGCATTTGAACAATCAGGTTTGGAGAAGACTTTCGCCTTCTCCACATAGCATGTAATATGTGAGTCTAGTGGATTAAGATGTAAGTTGGGTTCTGTAACGTTGTTGAGATTACCATAATCTACGCATGGAAGTAAGGTACCATTGGCTTTCTCCACAAAGAGAAGTGGGGAGCACACAGGGATGGTATGCTGAAATATTGCGCCTTTAGCTAACTGCTCCTTACCCACATATCTAAAAACTGCTTACTCCTGTACAATCTAAGGGTAAATGGGATAGAATATACGCACCAGATCCACGGTGAGCTGGAGCTTGCAATCAAACTCTGAATGAGCTAGTAGTACGTTGGTTCAAAATGCATTAAACAAAGATTTTAACCCTTCTAAAAAGGAAGGTAAAGGTACATCCAAAGAGGGCTTCAGCAATGGGGCAAGACTGAGTGTGTGAATATTGTGTCAGTGGGGAAGATTGCCCTGAGTGTTTGCTTCAGACAAAGGGACAACTAATTCATTACCATTCGTCAAAGTTAAGGACAAGGCATTGTCTTTCAAGTTAATTATGACGTCAAACTTTCACCACCACTCTACACCCAAAATAATGGGGTACAAGAGATTTTTGATAGCTTGAAAGCGGTCAGCCAAGCGGTATTTGCCTACTTGATAATCCATTAACCCCAGAACTTTCAGCGTGGGAATACATTGCGAAGCCCCTTTATCCATACCACCCATCAAGTAACTCAGCATAAAGTAGTCATCTATATCTTGGTTAATAAAATTCTCAGAGGCTCATTTATCCACCCAAAATTTGTGCTGATTTTCCCTATAGGGTATGAAAGGGTAGCAGTCAACAAAATAATACAGAATGGTCTTTATTTATAGCAGACAACGCCAACACTTCACCATAAAAATATTATTACTCCATAAGCATGCCTCCAGGGTATGTTTTCGCATCATAGAATGGAGAGGGATAGTTGGCCACTTTTACTACTGAGGTCATATATCCCACAATATCTTCAGCAATTGCATAAACATTTTTATATTAAAGTATTAACATTTTTTTCACCTCCTGTGTTCTGCGGATCAAAATAGTGGTCAAGAGTGGGTTATCTGAGGTGATTTGATATACTGAAATGGGTTCCATATCAGAGTCATAAGAGAAGATATTGGGCTCGTTTTTATATAATGAAACATTCTTATAAAACGCGTTTTGGGCTGTGAATGACCCCATACACATTTTGGTAATGAGTTGTGGATCGTTATCCTAGGCCATCACCACTTGGCCCTTCATTGATGATCCTGCTTACACCATCTGTACGCGGTAGTAAGATAAGCCATTATCAATTATATTGTTTTTGTGTATTTTGGGGGAAGTCAGGGAATTACAACCCTCAGATTGAAAAACGTCCGACTCCATTGAGTATGAGCAAGAAGGGTGGGTATTTCCATGTTGGAGGTAGCAAGAATAAAACCAAGATGCTCCAACCATTGTCAAATTGAGAAAACGGTGGTGAGCCCCACTGCGGCTGTGACCAACAGCTGGCCCACCCAAATTACACTTTGCAAAAGTCCCACATGAATAGTGTTCATGCATATAAAATTAAAAAGTTGGTCAACTAATGTCAGGATAGTGTTTATAACTCTCCAGTTCTCATCAAGGTGTTGCGCAGTGCACAGTCACAACGCCAGCGAACTCATCATCAGTAATATTGGTAAGAAAAAAATCTCTTTCTGCTAAGCATCACTTTTCGAAAATCAATTCAGCCTGAAATTTAGCTCCACTAAAGAGATTTACGAAAACTATTAGCAAATATGGCGGGAAACCCCGCAAAAGAACCCGCAGGCTATGCCAAACGAGCCAGCACCACCCCCAAACGAAGCAACCCTCGGTTACCCACCTCAGGGTCAACCAGAATCACCCGCTCTCAAGCAGCAGCCATGAAAGCAGGCACCACCCCCCAACCTGGAGCTACTCCAACTAGCGCCAGTTCACCTGATCGCACTTCTGCAACCTGCACGCCTAACAGCTCTGTGTGTGCTGCCTCCCACCAACCCGCTGGGCCCCCTCCAACCAAGGAGGCCATCACCCACGCTGTTTTAATGGCGTCTGCTCAGTTGAATGCAACTCAGCCCATCCAGACATTCACCTCCCCCATTGTGTCAGCTAATTCAGCCCCATCTATTATTGCTGATGCCGTGTTTCTGGCTCCCTCCATGAGGGGCGATACCCAGCTACCTGGCCCCCAAATCCTCAGATGTAAGGTTGGATTAGCCGCACATTCTGGTTCACTAAGCACCAAATTGGGACAATCTACTCTTCCCAATGAGGATTCAAATGGTTCGGATTTTGGAACTTCACACCAGTTCCAATCTCACCCGTCCCATTTAAACCCCGTAATTGGCACTTCTCAAGTCGGCACTTTATCGCAATATGCTGAAAACGACCAATTCACTAATCAGCCAATGAGTTTTGCCCACGAAATCACAGCAAACACTCGGGCTGAATTTACCCAAATAGATTGGGATGGTGATGAAACATCTCCCTCCTCCCAATTGGCTGGAGTTAATTCCAATCTGGATGGGACTCCCCAATTTAGCGAGGCCCAACAATCACCTGGCCCCCAAACCCTCGGATGTAAGGTTGGATTAGCCGCACATTCTGGTTCACTAAGCACCAAATTGGGACAATCTACTCTTCCCAATGGGGATTTAAATGGTTCAGATTTTGGAACTTCACACCAGTTCCAATCTCACCCGTCCCATTTAAACCCCATAATCGGCACTTCTCAAGTCGGCACTTTATCTCAATATGCTGAAAACGACCAATTCACCAATCAGCCAGTGAGTTTTGCCCACGAAATCACAGCAAATACTCGGGCTGAATTTACCCAAATAGATTGGGATGGTGATGAAACATCTCCCTCCTCCCAACTGGCTGGAGTTAATTCCAATCTGGATGGGCCTCCCCAATTTAGCGAGGCCCAACAAACCGCCCCTCAATTTAATATGATGCCAGCAACTGCTGTAACATTCCAGAAACAAGGGAACTCCGCAAACTTGTCCAAACCACCAGCTCACACTCAACCTGCAATTGCAGCCCAAAGCAAACACAAACGCACCAAAGGAGCCACTGGGGCGTGGCAAAAACCTCTGGCACCAACGCTACCCAAAGCAGATCCCCGTGAAGTGGCGTTTATTGCTGATGTTAAGAAGAAATGGGCCGAAACTAGAGCGCAAAAAGCTCTACCTCGCTCAACCCTCTCCCACGCAATTCGCCTTTATTATGGGCATAACCCTGTTGAATTCTATACAGAGGATTACTTCTCATACTTTGCAGCGATTGCGGAGACATTCCTATTAACACCACCATCCATGAATCAGTGGAGGGCCACTACATCGATGTGGGATTCACTGAAGCTGCCCTTGCTGACCATGCTGCCACCCTCCAGGTCATTATTCCACGCGGATCTCTTCGCATCTCCCGCACACGCTCTCACCTGGAGAAAATTTCATGGGTTACTTTTTCCAACCTACCAACGACTGTTGATCCTGAGTCTCTTAAACTGGCACTCCATCGTGGTTTAATGGAGTTTGGGTCTGTTCTTTCAGTGGACTTTAGCGTCCCCTCTTACTATGCTCCCACTCAAAGAGCTCGCACTGCTAGGGCGTCGTTCATCCCCTCCCCCACTGTATCCCGTAACATTGAGGTTATTCCTCGTGTGGCGGTAGTTGGGGCATGCCCTGAGATCTTTTTGTCGACCCTGATCAGGCGCGCCCCCGGTGTTCATGGTGTAACGCCCTTGGACACTTGTATAGTGGCTGCACAGCTCGAAAACAAGCCCTCTTAGCCACCACCCAGGGGCCTAAACCAGGCCAAAAACGATCCCACATGGCTGCAGCAGCAATTCCACAACCCACACAATGGGTTCCTGTTCAAGACCTGTCCCCTGAGGCCTTACGCCTAGCAGTTGAAACAGCTAACCCCACTATTGGTGTGGGATACCTTCGCGCTCATGCCCCCTTCCAATGGGCACCCCCTCCAATCTCCCAGAGTCAACTCCCTCTCTCACCAAGCGCAAGGCATCTCCCACAGGGGTGCCCCTCGTCAGCCACCCCCACTCAGGGCTCCGCGGCACCCCCACCAACCCCCACCAGTGATTTATCGCATCAGCCCTCAGCTCCCAATGGAGCTATGCCCACCAGCATGGACTGGCAACTCGCGGCCTGCAGTAGAAGTGCCACCTCAAAGAGTCCTACCCCCAACCCCACAGTCCATTTCGCGCGGATCCTTTGCAGTGTTGGAGGAAGTGAATATGGACTCAGACTCATCAAATGGGGACACCGCGGAGGTCACCATTGAGCACCCTCAGGTCCTTCCCTGCAACGGAGCGGGGGCAGCATCTAGGCTGGCTTACTGGGTCCTCCGCCCCCCCCCCCTCTCCTTCCCCTCAGAACCCTCGACGCTCCTCACGGATTGCAGCTAATAGTCAAGCTAAAGGACTCAAACTAGCCGCCTCACAGCAGCAGGTTTAAGCGCTGGCAACCCCCAGGACATGGAGGGGAACAGCTATGAGTCCCCATGGCAGCACCCTGGCCTGCAATCCATCAACGCAAATGGGTTGCGGGACTTTAAGCGGAGAGCCCGCCTCCTCCGAAACTTCAGGTCAGCACAAATTGACATCGCTGCTGTCCAGGAGCCCCATATTCTCCCCCACGAACAATCTGCATGGAATGAACAGTTTGGAGGCAACTCCTTCTGGACAAACCATGCCGCCCTTATTGTTTTGAATCCCCGGGTTAAAACCCATTCTTTTCACAATATCTAGGTGGCCGCCTCATACTGGCCAAACTCACCACTCCTGACTTCTCCTTCTTCGCTGCAAGCATCTACCTGCCTAATGCAGGTCAGGAGCAAAATCGGCTCTTGGAAGAGCTCCTCAACTCAATCTCCCACGGAATACAGTTCTCTTAGGAGATTTCAACACAACCATAAGTCGCGTCCGTGACTCTTACCCCCTGCAGCAAAGGAACGCCCTGGATCAAGTCGCCTCCAGGATTTTCTTCGCCTGAGTGGCTTTATAGATGCGCTTCCACCCTCCGCGTCTGGCCTAGGTTGCATGACTAGGATCCAGTATGATGGAGGAGCTTTCCAGTCAGCGTCACGCATAGATATGGCACTGATTGGCCCCCTGCTAATTGGCCGCGTCTCCTCTCCCATCTCTCGTGACAACCATCTGAGTGATCACAGGTCACTCACCGTTGTCCTCACCACCACACTTAGACCGTCGCGTAGGTTCTGGCCTAGGGTTGCCCCAGCTCTTCTCAACAACCCCTTCACTAAGGAGAAGCTGTCTATGACCATCCGAGAGACTCTCACCTCCCCACCCCACCTGCTTGACCATAAGGCTAGATGGGCGGTGACCAAGGAGGGCATCACCCGCGTTGCTTACAACTGTGCCAAAGCCCAGATGACTGCAGCTCGCGCCAGAGTCAAAAGGGAAAAAACCAGAATCAGACATCTAGAGCGAAACTGCCAGCCTTCGCCCTCTCCCAGATGGTTGGAAGACTGGGAAGCGGCGCAGGAAGCACTCCGCTTGGAGCTCACACTGCAGGAAGAACGGGCAGCAAACTTTACAACATCTCATTACTATGCTCAATGGGAACGCCCCACCCGCTTCTTCTTTCAGAAACAGTAAGCCAGTCAACAGCGCAAGATATTACTGCACTGAAAATTGGCACTACAACCACTTCAGATAAGGAGAAATCACGCAGGAACTACACCGCTTCTGCTCCAGCCTCTTCCATGCCACCCAGGTGGACCCATTGGACATCCAAGACTTCCTGTGGCGGGCTCCAGAGCCGCCCATTGACCACGGGCTGATGAGGCTCTACTGGCGCCTATTTCCATCCAGGAGGTGATGGAAACCCCTTCTGAAATCCCACGGCTTAAAGCCCCAGGCCCCAGATGGAATACCCTTTGAGGGGTGTACCTTCTGGAACCTGCAGTGATAGCCAGAACCCTCCGCGACCTCTTCGCTGCACTCTTGGTGAATGGCGAGGTCCTCCCCGACTCCAGAGGGCTCAATCACGACCCTCATTCACAAGAAGTCAGACCGTGAGAACCTGGCGAACTGGCGCCCCATAAGCGTTGATCAGCACAGACCACAAGCTCTTCACGAAGCTTCTGTGTACATCACCAAATGGGTGTCACCTCGCCTCTCCCCATCCCAGTACGGTTTTATTCCGGGGAGGTCGTTATGGGACAACTATAATGACCTTCACGTGACTTTGACTGCCTAACTCTCGTAAGGTGAATGGCTTTGTGGCTCTTCTGGATATGGAGAAAGCATATGATCGGGTAGCCTGGAAGTATATTGATGCTTCCCTGGCCCGCTTCCATCTCCCACCCGCAGCCTAGGCGCTGGATATGCTCGCTCTATGACCAGCTCCACACCAGAGTTCTGGCGCCAATGGGTTTTACAGTGGCAGTACCAGTTGGACAAGGTCCGGCAAGGGGACCCCTGAGCCCTATCCTTTTTGGCATCACCCTTGACCCCCTCTTGGCCTCCTTACAGGACAAGCTAACAGGGATTCTGGTCCAAGGTAAAGCCCCACACGCACCATGGCATTTGCAGATGACACTGCCATTGCATTTGGCTGCCCTGGGGATGTTGCCCTCGCTGCTGTGACCATTGAGAGGTACACAAGGCGTCCAACGCCATGGTCAACACCTCCAAGACAACAGTTGTACAGGTCCGGCTCCCCCACCTTCCCCCACCATTTGGTATTGAACCTGAGCGCGGTACCTTTCGTCACCTGGGCGTTCTCACCAACTAACAAGGAGTTGCGCTAAAAGACAATGAGGACTTGCTCCTTGCAGCAGTTAACTCAGGATTGCCAGCTGGAACCGGCGGCACATCACCCCAGGGTCGAGCTCTCTGATGGCCAATGTGTTCCTCTCTCAAAGTCTGGTTCCTAGCCGCCTCTGCCCATTCACAGATGCTGCTTTATACGCGGCTCAATGTACTCCTCCGCTGTTGGATCTGGGGCTCAAACCATCCACCAATGGCCACTCTCAACCATTGCCCGACCCTGCAATGAAGGGGGCCTAGGAGCTTCTGGACACGCGATCCCGCCACCACAATCTTCCTGAAGTTCCTATGGCCGATTGTCTGCTGGGACGCGACCCCCATGCCCCAATGGGCGCCCGCCCTCCGCCAGTCAGTAATCAGCAGCTCTGGGTCTTCCTAAATCTCCCCCGAAGCCTCGGTAAATTAGCTCACAAACCACCAGGCCATCGCCTAAAGCCATCCTCATCCCCCTACGTGGAACCAGGCTCTCCTTGCCCTGAAACGAGTAGGCGCGCGGATCCACCATGCCTTCCCATACAGAAGGGAAGGCCCTGGCCTCAGCCCACGTCGTCATGCAATTGTGCACAATGGACAAGCTGTCACAACCTCGCCCCAACCCCCAAGATCGTCCTCCCCATCCGCCCAAGACTCCTTGAGCTCCTCCCCTCCCTCCGTGA
>JAKSZP010012701.1:0-23626 GCA_022478985.1 Massospora cicadina
AGCTCCAAGTGTATGACTAAGAAAAATTACACTGTCTAGGGGTGAAACATCAGATTACGGACTGTCTCTCATGGTTACCAATGTCACCATCATGGCAGATTTGGCTGACATAATGTGCGAGAAAATGATTGTTGGCAAATACCATGATGAGCCACCACAAGTAATCAAGGCTTTAAATGGACTCCACTGCAACACCTTTTTTGTGTAATGGAGAATTATATAAAAAATTGAAGAATAAATGCTGAACTTCCTGAAACCCTCCGCTAGGACAGCAATTATCTTGGATGTATATAGGGCAGTATGTCATGATGGATTGCAGAAAACGCTGGAGTTCTTGTGACTCCATTATTATTTGGAGAGCATGCACTACAATGTGCTTGAGACGGTTGCTTGCTGTCACCAGTGCCAAGTGAAGAAACCTTTCCATAAGAAGACCACTTACCAGCTGATTAAGCCTCGTTTTGCTTAACATACAGTTTCTCTTGATGTGGTTGGGCTCTGCCGACTAGCACAAACTGCACTAAGTATATAATTATAGCAATTGATTATTTGACAAGATGGGTGGAATAAAAAGTGGTCAATGATTTAGGGGCTGTCACCACCGCCAAGTTTATCATGGAGTGTGCTATACAGCAACATGGCTGTCTGCAGTTTATCCTCACGGACAATGGAACCAATTTCACATTGCATATCCTGCCCAAGTTGAATGAACTGATGGCACTCTTTGGGGTCTGTGATGGATGGGGTCTCTGAAAACTGCCACAAAGCAGTTAGGCAAGAGTGCCCAGGTGAGTGCCCACAGCCAGGATAGCCCTGCTGAGGAGATGTCCCTAATCTGAATGTGTGGAAACCACTTTACTACTAAAGTTTGGGCTACAGTCAAGACTATGCTGGCGCTCAGAAGGAGGGCCTGACCCCCTGAGAGGGCGTACAAGGACTGGATGGCCTTGTCAAAGTCTGAGCTGCTGTCCATGTGTGGTTTCTGGGTTTTCTCTTAATAAACTGATTTTCAAATTTGAAAACTTTTTTGCAAATTTATTAAGTTTTTATTTAATTTATAGAAGATGAAACTGTGTAAAGAAGTTTCGCCTGCTCGGATTTATACTGAGCTTAGTGGGGAAGAGCGGGTCCCATTCCCCGCAGATTCCACAGGCATCTTCCAGATGGTGGGCCCTATTCGAGAATCTAGACCCTTGATTCCAGCATCAAGGACCATTCTCAAACTCGGGCTGGGTACCCTCAGGGTTGCAGAAACTTTTCTGCATTTATTATTTGGCTTCAATTTACTCTTGAAGCCTGGGCCATTCTCTTCGCCCATATTCCTCAATATTATTTAATTGCCTCTTTTGGTAATATTTCATTTGGTGACATCTGGTTGGCCAGAGCGCCATTCACAAGGAATTTCATCCTTGTCAATACTCCTATGAATGTCAGGTTCAGCCACACCTGACTGGCCAAAAATTTGTGTCCAGGGGTCTGATCCCTCATCGCCACATTTGGGAATATTGTGTTTGGCGGCATCTGGTTGGCCAGAGTGCCATTTATAAGGATTTTCATCCTTGTCGATACACTTTTAGGCATCAAGCTCAGCTGTAACTGGCTGGCTAGAAATTCATGTCCGAGAGTCTGATCCCTCATCACCACATTTGGGAATATTGTGTTTGGCGGCATCTGGTTGGCCAGAGCACCATTTTCGAGGCTTCCCCTCCCCATCAGCCTTACAATTTATTTTTGACTCTGATTTTGAGGCATCTGATTTGTCAGATTGCCATTTATAAAAATTGGTGTGGTTGATCCCCTCTCCCCTGACCTCAACTATCGCCCTAGGGAAGACTAGGGCAATGTGATGGTCAGACAACGCCTTGACCGTTACACGGTCTTGACAATATCCTACCACCCTGAATCCAATGGAATAGTGGAACGGGTCAATGGAACATTGGTAAACATTCTCCACAAGCTTGTAAAGGATCTCCCCTCTGAATGAAGTACCCTCCTGTCCACCTCCATCTTTTCCTATGATATCAGCTACCACTCTTCAATGGGCAAGAGTCCTTTCAAATTGCTCTATGGTAGAAAGCTGTCTTTGCCCTATTTTCTTTACTCCTGTGTGGAGGATACTGGAAGAGTAGACTCGCAGCAGTATATGAACAACTTAATGAACATGCTGATAAAATTACAACTAGAAGCTTATTCTACCAGCTTAGCTAATAAGATCTGTGATCATGCGGCGGACTAAAGTAGATGTAGCGAACTTCCACGTTTTCTGTAGGCGATCATGTCTTGTTCCACGATCAACATGGGTTGGGAAGGAAAAACAAGCTCGCTAACATCTGGACTGGACTGTTTGAAATAATTTAGGAGACTGGTATTGATGGCTACACCATTAAAAAGCCTGCAGGTAATTGTATTACCAACTTGGCTCACAAAAAGTTTCTTTGGGCATATAAGCAATAGGAGCTTATCATCCAGTCACTTGGGGGTAATGTTGAGAAATCGATATGGCTGGACAATAAGCCAAATATTTGGCGGATCATAGTTTATGAGTTGAGAATTTCATTCAAAGGACTAATCATTTGCCAAATTGAGTGAATTTCACCAAATCCTTGATGATAGAACAAAACCCTTAAATTTGTAGCAAATAAAGAATTGCTAAGTGGAAGGGTGAAACTGATTAAGAAACTGATGGTTAAGAGCTGAGTGAAAGAATGAGAAAGAAGGTCTTTTGAAGAATAAGAAGGAAGAGAAAGGGTTAAGCATATGTAGTTCGTTATTATATATATTAAATAAACTGGTTTTCAGTTGTGCAATAGCTCTTTAATATTAATATTTATTGTTTTTTATTGAGGGTCTGCAATCATCATATTGCTCCTCTTTTGATCAGTGATTTTTACCCCATGCAACCAGCTCAGTGGATTCAACCAATATCAACTAAAGTTAAAAAATGACTTATGGATTAAAAATGATAATGAAAAAAAAGCTTTGGAGTTATTATGACAATATCTTCCACTTTATTACAATTGGAGAACTGAGGGCTCAGCGCCTCATAAACAGGAGGTTGTTAACCTTGCGCATAAGGATGGAATAGTATCACTGGGATAATAATGGATTTGCAGACACACTCAGCTGTTACCTACTCAAGTTATGGAAACTAAAGACATTCTGCTGAGGGATAATTGTAATTTAACTATTTGGTAGACCATAAATTATAATAGAAACAGAAAACAACCTAAAATTCTCCTAGAAATATATAGCAAAATATTCGCCATTATGCTGCTCTAATACAAAAATGTAACCTCGCCAGGAATTATCCTTCCTGACCATGAAAAAATTTAAGGTATTGTTAGCTAACCTATATCCACAATCTATTCAAATTAAGTTACAGAAAATTGTTGCTTTCATACATATTCTCCCAGTTGAGAAAGTAGAGATTTTAATGACTTTGATAATTTGTATGAACTGGGCCTGGCCGGCGATTCTAACCTCTCTGTTTGTGCATTGGTACCACGGGAAAGACTTTAAGGTCTAACTGAGGAGTAGAAGGACCAAGCTTTGGCTCTTTTCAATAAGTATATTTTGTTTTTGCAAAAAAGTGATTTTGATTTGGGTTGTGAAAATGATGTGTTTCACCAAATCAATAACTGAAATCATCTGCCCACTCAAAATCATCCTATCAGGTTCTCAAAGGCAGCGGATGAGGACTTTATTGCTGAAACTAACCAGCTAGAGAAACTCTGGATGTTGGTGCCCTCTAAGATTCCATGGTCCTCCCAAAGTTGATTATTAAAAAGAAGGATGATTCTAATCATGTGGTAAAAAATTACAGAAAGCTCAATGATATTACCAAAAAGTATTCTTATCCTCTACCATGGATCATTGATGCACTGGACCGCCTAGGCGGTACACAATACTTCTTAGTCATAAATCACTTTCTGGCTATTAGCAGATTGAGCTACCTAATGAGGAGCAGGAAAAGCGCGCAATGATAACTGCCTAAGGTCTGTAATAACCCACTGGATGCCCGAGGGAAGTGCAATGCCCCCACTACCTTCTAACGGGCTATGGATAGATATTGGGCAATTTAAAGATCTCTTGTGTCCTAGTTTATATAGACAAATAAAAGTATTCTTGAATGTTTAACAAAAACTTACAGCACTTGGAGGAGGAGTTCCACCAGCATGCCAAAGCCAATATTAAAATTGAGCTGTGTAATTGTAACTTCTTTCATGAGCACCTAGAATATCTGGGGTTGTCATTGACAAACAAGGCCTACAGCCCCAACCATCGAGGATAGTCACTATCAAACAGATGACATGACCAATTAGTAAGCGAGACATCCAAGTGTCCTGGGAATGGTTGGCTACTTCGTATTTATGAAGAATTTCATTAAAATAGGTGAACCATCATTTCTTCTTCTCAAAAATGGAGTGCAATTTGAGTGGACAGATGACTGTCAGCTGGCTTTTGAAATGCTTATGCTGTGCCTCGCCTGAGCGCTAAAACTTATGTACCTCAATTATAATAAGTCATTCATCATTCAGATGGACGCACTAACCTAGGCTGTAGGGGAAGTTTTCTCCCAGCAAGATTCCAAAGGGGTTGAACACCTCATTACCAAATGCTTTCAGACGCTGGATAAATATGAACGGAATTATACCATCACTAAAAATGAGTGTCTAGCCATTATTTATTCCTGTAAACTGTTTTGCGCTTATATTTATGGGGTACAATTCATAGTAGCAGTGTACCATGCCTCTCTGAGATGGTTACAAAATCATAAAGAACCTGAAGGTTAACTGGGCCGCTAGGCTTTGAAATTACAGGCCTATGACTTCAAAATTTAACAATGTCCCAGGATACAACATTCAACGCGGGCGGACTCACCTGGCTGACTACTGTAGCTTTACTGGCTGATATTAAAATAAATTGTCTAATATGATGGTAGGTCGGCAATATGATATTGAACCTGAATAGGTTAAAAGCAAGATGAAAAAATCGAGACATAATACTTTTTAAAGGACGCAAAACTATATATAAAGTTATAGATCAAAAATCCATCATAATTTTTCAGCCCACTGAGTGTACTGACTTAATCATAACGGCCCATAAGGTGACAGGGCACAAATGATTTAAGAAGATTCTTGAACAGTTAAGTATACAATACTATTAGGAGTCAATGCCTTTTGATATTCATGAGCTGCTCAGTTTTTTGTAAAGAATGCCAAGCAGAAGCACCTTATTGCAAGGCCACTTCATATCAGTTTAACAAACCAAATTTTGCCTTGCACACCATTTCTATTGAAGTTGTGGGCCCTTTGGACAATAAATGCTGCTAATATAAGTATAACACCGTGGCTATTGATCACCTCACTAAGTTGGTGGAGGCAAAAGCAGTTAAAACTTGGGCGTGTTGACCACCGCTAAGTTAATTTTGGAAAATATATTTTACCAACATGATTGCCCCAGATTATTCTAACGGATAATGCAACTACTTTACATCCCAAATAAAAATTAAACTAAATGAGTTGATGGGTATAATAGGGGTACTGTCTAAGACCTATTATTCTGAGAACAACATCACTGTGGAAATAATGAACGGTACTCTTGTGGGTATTTTATCTAAGTTCATTATTGGCAAAGCGTCCAGCTGAAGCCTGTTTTTGCCTTCTAAGTGCTTGCCTATAATATCGCTTATCACTCTGCCACAGTTCACTCACCATTTGAGTTATCACTTGAAGCATACCGCTCTACCTCTGCTCTTATACACATGTGTTAAAGAAGGGAAATGAGGTCCAATCTAATCCTGAGAAGCTTTCATAAACATTAATTTAGCTACAAAGCTCTGACTATTCCAATGAACTGGCTTAGAAAGTCAAGGTTAGAGAGCGTAATGATGAGGACTTCTGGACCTTACCGACTTTATGTGTAGGGGTTTTAATCTGGTACTATGATAACCATGGGTCTGAAGGAAAAGTAAGCTAGAGCATATTTAGAAAGATCCCTCCGAGATTATAGAGAAGACATCTACAGATGCCTACACTCTGAAGGATCCCACTAAGAGTTACCTTATCAATTGCGTGCATGCAAAGTTCCCTAAAACGTACTATCCACCTTCTGGCCTTGTAGCCCTGAGCTCTCAATAAATCGCCTGGACCACACTCATCTTTCTTACCTGATGTTTGTTCAAGTGGGTAAAAAGTCATAGTTTATTCAACCAAGAATCAGTTCATATGTTATTTCATGTTAAAATTTAAATTTAAATTTATTTGAGTACAATGACCATGAGACAGACATTACCAATAGTTGATGAGCAAAAGAATCAAATGAATGAATGAACAAAGGGAACAATGAAACCAAAACAAAACCTCTAACCAGGCGGGGAGCGGAATACCGCTAACCTAACATGGTTGAGGGTGAGGGGGTCAGACACCTCTTCTACAGATATTTTTGAGGCAGAATCATTATAGTTGAAGAAACAAACAAAAGCGGAGAGCCAGTGCATTGGGGAATTAGTGTGGTGTGGGTGGATGTAGGTGAAAAATAAGTTTTTTTTCTCAAGTTTGGCCTGTAAGAGAGATTCAACAAATT
The DNA here is from genome assembly GCA_022478985.1 of Massospora cicadina. Taxonomy (NCBI): domain Eukaryota; kingdom Fungi; phylum Entomophthoromycota; class Entomophthoromycetes; order Entomophthorales; family Entomophthoraceae; genus Massospora; species Massospora cicadina. Next base: position 6,586 of record JAKSZP010012701.1, read on the forward strand.
CCACTAGTGATTTTCAGCTTGAATGTGGGCATTGGGGAGCTGGGAAAAATTGTATATACTTTAGCGGGTGATTTAGGCAGATGGATCAAAATCTTCTAGTTTCCACATGCATGACAGCAGCTTCAGCATCTGCAAGTGAATTGGTGATTTTGCCTCGTGCTGCTTTGGGGAAATCAGGGAGGAAGTTTAGTGTGACCAAACCTTCATGAAATTGATAAACTGATTGTCCACTGCTTTTTGGAGGTTTGGGCAATGAGTGTGGCCACCGCTGCTAAGGCTAGCTGGTGGTCACTTTGATAGGGGATGGCATTAAGTTTAAGAGTGAATAATTTGTGGAATAAGGTTTTTGGTAAAATCAGAATTGTAAATTTAACCCAACCATAATCAAACTGGTCGAGATGTTCATTGACTTTTCTCCTTTATAATAACTTTACTTGATTTGTCAACCTCAGCCAATAGGTCTCATGGATTTTGGTTCATGAGAATAGTGGATGAAGAATTTGGGTGAGTAATAGTCAAATGGGCTGCTTGGGTGTAAATGGTGGTCAAATCCTGACTATGATTGGTGGGGGTAAAATTGGGTAGGTTAATGTGGGAAGCTGATTTGGTGAAGCTGATTTCCCACTCTGGCCCATCAAATGAGAACGTTGAGTGGGAGGGGCAACAAAACGCCCTACTCAGAATTCGCTGAATAGGGCCTAAAACTCACATCAGAGGAAGTGCTTGGGGGCAGAATTTTTTGGAATAGTCGAACCTGAATCAGAGGGGACAAATCTGGTGACCATTAGCCACAAAAGCCCAAATAAAGCGCTCAGAAGATGCTGCAATACGAGCATGGGGTAATTTGTTGGGCTATAGCAGGGTGGTGTGGTATTATGGTAGCAGTGGTGCGAGGTGCAGCAAGGTGCTCTGCACCAAAGGGAACAGTGAAAATAAGATTGGGCTAAGTCCCATAAGCCAGAAGCTACGCCATTAATTGAACATATAAAAATTGGGTTGGGAGTTGGGAAGGGAGGGACGCAAAGGACATTACCGTCATGGTGTCTGAAGGGAGGCGAGTTTGGGTAGTAGGTATGGGAGTGCTTTTGTAAACAAGGGTAGTAGAAGCCGCTGCTGCAGCATCTTCCTCTATCTGGAAGCCAATATCAAAATAGCCCTTAAATGGGCGGAAATCAATAAATCTAGCTGGTACAAATGCAGCGGTGGCAAGTTTGATAATTACCTTGTCAGCATATGGTAATATATGCCTGTAGTCAACACACAGGCAAAATTGGATTGTGTAATGAGGGAGGGCAAGAAGATGGGGGCAATAAGGGTGGATGCATGCAAGGTGGAGTGGTAAGTCCCACGGGGGATAAAATGGCCAGTAGAGGTTGATGGGCTATCTGAACCCATGGGAACGCATTTGACTTAGGGTGATAATGCTAGGTGGTGGAGCACCGCTACCCCACACAGGAGCAACAGACGGTGGATCTGAGGACATCAACAGGAAAAAAACTGATGTGGCCAGATGGCAGTAATAAAATTAAACTTTCTTATAAAATTTCCCAAAAGTAATATCAAGCGGGAAAAAAGTTTTTTATTTATTTTTATATTCAACCAATACCTAGATAATAGTTTCAATCCTCTTAACACTTGTATGGCACGAGGCCTACGGATTTATAAGAAGTTGGTCACTTATCAATTTACTATTGATTGAATCCTTAAGTCCCCATTGAAACTTCACATTCCCTTGCATCATAGACCTTGGGTACCATGGATTTGATCTGTTAATTGCATCCTATTTTAGTTCAGCATTAAGATAATTTTGCACCGCTTCATCACAGAATAATGGTACTAGGGTCCTTTATAATTATTATGGCCAGCCACCAGTAATTCGAGTACCTTCAGCATATTTCAATTATTCTGGCATATGATCTTATGCTGAAGGTTCCCTGAGTCCTATTCACTCTCTTTCCGACTTAATTAGGATATTATTCCAGTAGTTTACTAATCTTAAGACTTTTTAGTAACCACAAGATGCACCAATGCGAACTTTGGTTGTGAAAATATATCTGAGTCAGAATGTCATCTGATACCACTGCCTCCATGAGTTTGATTCCGGTACAGGAACCTTGGGTAGGTGACAATTATGACTGTGTTGGCATTGCACACCAATGCCCCAAACCAAGATAGCAAATAGCAAAGGCGGTCCATGGAGTTCCTGGCCTATCATATGCCACGCATGGAGGTTTTTCAGATTTTGTCCTCCTTTCCCATTCATTCAATCTCCCATTAATCAGTGCAGTATCATCCCCAGTTGGCCCACCTCAAATAAAATTAAAATTAGATTGTCATCTGAAAAAAGGTCTTTTCCCCTACATCGATGAATCCCCCCCTTGGGTTGGGACCATCTAGTACTAAAAAAAGGTCTTTTCCCCATAATTAGATAATTTTAGTCTACAAGTAAGTTGATATAGTAAACCTCTAAGCTACCAGTAGTATAATATACTATGGTGTGCTTCTGTGTTTGATTAATAAAATAACTTATTATTGATGATAAGGTTTCTTTTTGTTGTTTAAGTTTTCTCAGAAATGTCTTCAAACAAAATCTGGTGTTACGTGTGTCAACCTATGCGTTTATTATACAACGCCAAGGCCAAACTTAATAGCAAAATTAGTGAGTATTTGATAGTCTACTACCACTCACTTTGACCCATCCTTCTTTTTAATTATTAAAACTTGGGCATCCCAAGGACTTTTAGAGAACACTAACAATCCCTTCTGCACAAGTTGTTTGATTTCTTGATTAATGGATTCACCCATTGCCTTTGAATGCTAGATAGGATGAAGGAGAATCTGAGGATAATTATTGGTATTGATCTGATGCACCACATCGTTTAAACACCCCAAATCATAGTCATCTTTCACAAAAAATATACTATACATGTCAAATAAGGCCAGAGCCTGATTCTTTTCCTCTTTTGTCAACCCAAAAATGGCATTCTCAAGGCATCAAACATCATGATTGACGCTTATTGTCCTCAAGCCTCAGTTCCTCCAGAATTCCAAAGTCATGGATATTTAAAACCTCCCCAACAGGTAGAATATGAACAAAAATGACTACATGATGTCGCTTAACTTCCACTGAATAAGGATACAAGCTAGCTAAAAGCACCTAAATTTCACCACGATTTGGCAGAATAAATCCAGGCGCCGCGAACTGTTCTAACTTGGATTGATTATATGAGGTGACTATCTTACCATATAATCCATGGGGAATAGTTAAGGTAATTTTTTTCACATTATAACTTAATGCCCCACCATAATGGTTAGGGTACAGTTAGTGCATATGGAACACCCTTTGAATCTATAATCTGCGTTGGTAGCTTCTGGGTACTGCCACGTGGCTGTTGATAATATTTTGGTACTATACCGTTCTTGTACACTATGTTAAGAAACCCCTGCATTTGAGACCTCCAGGGCCACATCTATATAGCTATAAATTGGAAGAGTTTGTCACAGTAATTCCAACGTATCCTCCTCAAATAGGCTTTGACCCCATACTTTCTCAAGTAAGAGGTTTTAATTTAAAAGTCATAAATTAAATTTGAAACATATTAGCTTTGTCTGAAATCAATAATGATCTAAAATGTGATGATAACACAATTTACGCTCCTTCTAAAGTTGCAGTCTGAGAGCCAGTGTTCTCATAGATTTTAAGATGATCTATGCCCGGAGCAAGCCCCAGTTTTTTTCACCAGTCGCATGGACACAATAGTAATTTATGACCCACTGCTTATAATAGCCCGGAATTCGAGCTTATTTACAGTTATACTAATATATGTACACTTGGAAAAATAAGTATCAGTAGGATTTATTGAAAGGACATCCACTTTGACGCTTGACCTAAAAACTTCTAAAGTTCTTTGAATAATAAAGGACTGGACTCTTTCAAGGCCTCAATAGATACCTCCACAGGGGCCCCAGTAAACTTAGGAGTCTCACTAGAAGGAGTTGGAAACTCAAGTTCTTACTGTTTAACATATGACTACAATGCTACTTCTTCCGCCATTCAGTGGCACGTTTTTTGTGAGTGGGTGGTCACCACTATACTATTTCTTGACACCGGAACTGGTGAAGGCACCCTGGCATAATCACTCATTCATCTCACGGAAGAGAATAAGCGATTTATTCTTACTTAGGATTTTGTTAGAGGAGACAAAAGTAGAAAATAACATTTCTACTCCACCCTGTCTTTTCCCACTTTGTCATCATACACAGGGATCACACCGTGAACCTGTGGATTAGAACTTAACTTATTAAAACGGTTGGTGTAAAGGCCCAATTTTATGCAGTAATTACAATTACTCTGACTAACCAAACTTTTCCAAACGAGGGCCATATGGTAGAGATAAATTCTTTTTTTGGGGGGGGGGATGGCTTGAGGACACGGTTCAAAAGGCAATTGCTAACTCTTGTTGTGTGCCCCTGTTGAGATTGATGCTTATTCGCCATATTTCAGATGCACAGCACAAAATACCTAACAAAACCAGAAACTGTTTCAGGACAGCAATCTGGGTAAAACTTAGCCAAATGAAACCTTAGTTTTGAGAATAGAGATTTTTACTAAAAATAAGATAGTAACTCTCTTATATAATACTTCCAGTGACTCTGTGGCTCGCTATACTAAATTAATAGTAGACTAAGAACTAGTTACTTGGAAAAAAATGTTCCTATAGATATCAAACTCTCCCATAAATGCTCTTGTTACCAGAGCTCTCATTGGTGCATTTCTTGGTTACCAAGCAGCACTTAAGGTTGGTAAACTACTAGCGTAATATCTAAATTGTGCCGAGATAATGAGTGAATAAGGCCCTGAGCATTTACAACATAAGATTAATGCGCCAGTTGTAATTAAAATATGCTGGATGCACCTAAATTATTAGCATCTGGCCATATTAATTATAAGGGACCCTATTTCCTATGTTTTACGCTGATGCAGGTCAAGATAGCATATTGATGCTAAAAAACATAGGAGGCGATTTGTTGATTGAAGCCACAGCGCCGGTGGTCTCTAATGTAAGGGGACAAAAAATGCGTCATCAGGGATAGGGATTAATTAATAGTAATTCAATAAGGTACTAACTTCATATAAAAACGTAGACCTTACGCCATACTAATTACTAAGATAAGATTTAATAATATATCTAAATATTTGTTGAATATAGAATCAAATATAAATATATACTGATGGTTGTTCTAACCACTTAAAATATTCCCCCACATGAACAAACATCAGGTAACAAAGATGAGTGTGGGTCAGGCGAGTTATTGAGAGCTCAGAGTTACAAGGCCAAAAGGTAGATATAGTACGCTTTAGAGAACTTTGCATGCATGCAATTGATAATGCAACCCTTAGTGAGTTCCTTCAGAGTGTAGGCATCTGTAGATGTCTTCTCTATAATCTCAAAGGGACCTTTCTAAATATGCTCTAACTTACTATTCCTTTCAAAGCCATGGTTATCATAATCCCTGACCAATTACCTTACACCAAAAGTACGTAAGTTCCAGCACCCTTGCTATCACATGCTCTATCCTTTACTTTTAGAGACATTGCATTTAAGTAGGCAGAGCTCTATAACTGAATTAAATTTCGTGCAAGCTTATCAAGTTATTGTCTGGGACTCATGCTCTCTTCAAAGAAATAGTTAGGAAGTGAGGCAGTGCTTGCTGCTTCCCATGATGTAATGCAAACGTGGAGTGCCCCATGGTCAAGTGATACACAATGTTGTATTCAAATATGGCGGATTTTAGGATATGGTGTCAACTGGATGCTTTGCCTGTGACCAATTAATGTATAATCCCAATTAGCATACCATTCACTCGTTAAATGGTGACATATGGTCTCATGGTGGTAGGGCGTATATAATACCCATCTTATCCCCAGAAAGTCATTAAGCTTAGTGATCATTTGGGACATAAAGTTAGGCCTATTATCCTTTATAATTAACTGGTGGCAACTATGCTTTTATTTAACCGAGGCAAGCTGACCAGGGGATGGACATTACCAAAGCTTGAAGAGCTAAGAAAATGAATGAACAGACATACCCAAACAGAATGATTTACCTCCCAAAAAGAGCAGGAGAAACACAACCAAACGAGAATACAACCAACCAGGTGGGACAGCGACGAGTCACTCATCCCACCATGGTGGAAGGGGAAGGGGGATCAGGTGGCTTATTCTTAGTATTGGATTCCATATCAAGTCAAGTCTTTGGGCCAAGGCGGAGAGCAATGGTGTGGGGTGATAAGTGACATGGGGAGTGAGTTAACTGATGGCCGGCTGGTCATAAAGAGTTACCTGTGTCAAAAATTGCACCTAGGTTTTTGGAAGAGCAGTTTCTGCATGAAGGCGGATGGAAGGAAGCTGGGGTTATTAAAGCTGAGGTTGCACGGGTGGTTTTTGTCTTTTACTGCAAAGTGATAGAAACTTTCTTGATGGCGGCAAGTGCTTGTTTATGGAGCTTTAGGATGTTACATCTGCCCTGTGAGGCTAGGGTCAGAGCAAGAGTAGGATGAGGGAGACCCTTGGAAAGCATCACTACTGATGAGTTGGTTACCTCACAGATGTTGGTGTTATCTGGGATTTCAGCTGCAGCAACAGCGAGCTGGTGGTCAGAGAGGAACACAGCGGCGTTTGGTCAGGGGGTGTAAAAACGCCGAGGAATCTGAATGGGGTGTTGTACCTGTATAAAATATCAGATTTGGGTATTAGATTCTTCAATTACATTGCTCAATTCATCAGTTACATCCAATGAAGTCCATGGATTCAAGTCATATTGGAAATCAGGGTTGGTGAATTTATAGGCTGTAACTGTCAGTTGAGGAATTACGTGGGATTGAACCATTATCCAAGCTTACTCCTGATTGGTTGAAGCACATGTGGCACTAGACTGAGGAAGGGCATGATTGGCAGCTGCGGGCGCTGCATTGGCTGCAGGTTTTGGGGTAGGGGGGAAGAATTTTATCTCATACTGGAAAGGCAGTAAGGTGTGTGGCATATTGGGGGCCAGACGGAGGCAATGCAGGTCCGGTGGATGCAGCAAGATGGGGGCATTTATGCTTCAAGTGATTCAACTTGAAGCAGGATGGACATATAGTCTGCCCACCCTCGACATGGGCTCATAATGGGTGGTTGGGGGCAGAGGGAATGATGGTGCTGGGGAGAATTGACAAAGCAGATTTGTTGTAATTTTGGCTAATTGTGGCGAATGCCTGAGGCCCAGAGAGATGAGCGGCCCTATTGTGGACCACAAAATGAAGGATGGGGTTGGAGCCGTACATGGCCAAGCCTTCCATCAGATCCTGATGGAGCACGCAGGGGGAAGGTGAGTGGGCAACTCCACAAACTGAATCACCATAGTGGTGTCCGTGGGGAGCTGGGTGCACGTTGTGGGAATAGGGGTGCCTTGTAAAACCAGGGGAACGGTGGCCGCAATGGCGGCATCAGCTTCACAAGTGAAGCCTAGATCAAAATACCCCTTATAGGGGCGGAAATCTATAAACCTGTCTGGCAGCATCAGCGCCTGGGCTAAGTCAATAATGGCTTTTTTGAATTTGGGAATAATTTTTCATATTTGCCCCAAAGGCTGAAATGCAGCTGGGATCAGAGGAGGACAAGTGGGCTGCGAGGAACTTCTTGGGCACATGCCAGGTGGATGGCAGAATCCTTTGGTGGAGTGAACCGATCCAATGTATTATTGGGGCTGGGTGAGCCAGTCTGAACGCATTTTCCTACCGGACAAAAATGATGGGTGGGGTTTTTCCGCTGCCCCACATGGGAGCAGCCGGCGGAGAATCTAAGGTCATCAGGGAGCAAATGGGGGAGTTCAACGTAGGCTAATTAGGCTCTTTTTTACTTTTCTTAATTAAAATCGCTCAGAAGTTACTCTGAGCAGAAAAAGGTGGCAACTATGCTGATGAATTACATTTTCCAAAATAAACTTAGTGGTTGTTTTTGGGCCCAAGTACTTATCTGCTTAGCCTATACCCACTTAATGAGTTTATTAATAGCTATAATAGTATATTTAAATTGGCCAGATGTAGTAGTCAAGGGCCCCATGACATCAATCAATATGATGTAAAAAATTGGGCCTCACCAATTGTTAAGTAGTGGCCTTTTGGCAGAGTGCTTCCGCTTGGCACTCTTGGCAGCAGCTGAGAATCTCATGGATATCAAAAGACATAGAATCCCAATAGTAGTTAGATTGTAATTATTTAAGTATTTTTTGTATAACCGCCATGCCCATCACCTTTCACGTGACAATAATCAAATCCATCTGTCCAGTGGGCTTAGGAATCAAATAAGGGTTGTTCATTAGTGATCTTAAACAGTTTCTATTTCTCCACGAAAGTATTCTACATCATCTTATCTAGCATGCGTTAAATCTTATCATGTTCATTTCCATACTGATGATTCCCTATCTTCTCGAACAATTACTTGGCATGATCAGCCAGTAAGGCCACGATGGATAGTTGGGAGAGTCCATCAACGTTTTGATACTTAATGCTGGGCTGTATTGAATTTCAAGTTTTACAGTTGTAATTTCAAGTCTTAATGGGCCAACCGTCCTTCAGACTCCTTAAGATTCTATAGACAGAGCAGGGAGGCATGGTCTGTTACCACGGTAAATTGCAATCAGTAAATATAAACTCAAAAATGCTTTCAAGCGTAAATAACAGCTTGAGATCACTTATGGTAACAGTATAATTCTGCTCGTGTAGGTCCATCATTCTGCTGCAATAAGCAAATGGGGCTCTTAGCCCCCATTATTAAGCCGAATACCACCACCACTACGCTGGTGAGGTATGCTTCCATTTGAATAATAACAGTTTGTCAGAGTTCAGATACATAGTATTGATACTTGGGTTAGGCAAAGCCATAATTGATCAAAGGCGATCTGGAAATTTTCTGTCCATTCAAAAAGAACTCCAGCTTTGAGAAGATAAAATAATGGCTCACTTGTTTTGCTAAACCTTTTCATGAACACCAATATTAGCCAATCATCCCCAAAAACACTGAATATTATGCTTGCTACATGGACATGACAGTTTTTGATAGCCTCAACCTAAGTGAGATGAGGCCGTAAAACTTTAATTTTCAATAACAAAACCCAGATATTTGAGTTTTTTGTGATAGAAACTTAAGATTTTGGTGTTTGATTTTTATATTGGCCTTGTCCAACCGGCAGAAAACCTTATCTAGGTGCTGCAGATGTTCCATAATCGTTGTAAAAAACATTTATGCTGTCCAGTTACACTAACACAGGAAATTTTTAAATTTCTCAATATGTTATCTATAGTGTCACACTTCCACCAGATGCGCTCCCAGGTGCTAACTCTGAGGAGCCTGACATAGTGTCTGATTGCAGGTAACTTAGTGCATCACAATCATCAGAGAGGACATGGGCTTCATAAGGTGCAACAATTGATGATACTTTGTTCATTAGAATAAAGTATGGACTTTATTAAAAAAAGATAATTAATATTCCTCCATAAATTTACTTCATATATAAAACAGTACTATTTATACTACTGCTATAAGTAGAAGGGAAATCAAGATTCATTGAGAATGGCAAGAAGTGATTCATCAGCGCTTGAATTTCAAGCGGTTAATCCATCATTACAGCCCACATGGAAGGTCAGCGGAGCTTCTTAATCTCCTGGTAATGGTTTTTTAGCATCTGGTATAATGTTAATAACCTCAAGTAGGAGCTCTTCCAATAGTACAGGTTTGGAGCCCGACTTGCTGCCTCCAGAATGAAGAGCTGATGAAGATGTTGGGATATTTGGGCCACTGTTATGGAGTCATGTGAATCTGGCCTTAAAATTAGGTAAATTATTCATGAAATTAAAAATGCTTCCTAACTAAATTTTGAGTAATTCAAATAATACCCTGAATTTGAAGCTAGATTAAAGACAAATTTCAAACCTTAATTTGGGACTTATATGACCATTTGAGTACCTTGAAGGTCAAGTCCCGCACACTAGTATATGGCGTTCTTCTCCTCAGGACAAGGCTTCCACTTTGAATATGTGGAACCCTGAGACATAGAATACTGGAATGTTGACAGGGAGTTGCTTAGCATTTGTGGCATCCTAATAGGTGGTAAAGGCCTAGAGCGGTAATTATCATGCAGTTCTCCTATTTCTTTTTGGCGGCTCATTATGCCAATATCCAAAAAATAAATCCATAGCAGAGAAATATTATGCGCCGCCCAAGTGGTCTAGCACATAATTAATGTATAATAAAGGGTAAGAATCTTTTTGGTAACATTTTTGAATTTCCTGTAATCTATCACCACTCTTTTGCTCCTTCTTTTTTGGATAACCAACAGGAAGAGCCCAAGGACTCTTAGAGGGCACTAACATTCCTCATTGCACAAGTCGATTAATTTATGTTAACAACTTCATCTTCCACTTTAAATGTCTTATAGGATGAAAGCAACTGGACAAATGATTTCCAGTATTGATATGGTGTAACACATCATGCGCACACCCCAAATCAAATCATCTTTCACTATTTACTGTTATATTTATCAAATGAAGTCAGCGCTTGATCTTCTTTTATTCACCTTCAACCCAGTGAGATAGTCCCTAGGTACCAAGGACCATACCAATTTGCACTCATTACGCTCTAGCCTAAGTTCATCCAAGTTTCCAAAATCATGAATGCTAGATATCTTGTCAACTGGTAAAATGTGAACAAAAGCGATTATCTGGTGTCATTTAATCTTTACAGAATATGGATAATGATTGGCTAACAGCACCTGAATCTAGCCATGATTTGGAAGGATAAGCAAGCCAGATGACAGGTTCCAAATAGGAACAGCCAAATGGGGCGACTATCTTGCCATATAATCCTTAAGAAATACTTAAAGTGTTTTGGTTCCTACTATGACTTGGTGACCTGGAAGAATGGGTAGGTTGCGATTAGCTCATAGGGGAATGTCCTTAAATTCTACAATTTGGTTTGGTAACCGCTGGGTAAGACCATGTAGCTTCTAATATTCAATTGGCACTATACCAATCTTATATAGAAGTTTAACAAACCCTTGTTTTGATCTGTCAGGGCCTCATCCTTCCAATTATAAAATAGTGAATGAGTTTGCCCAATAAATCCATTATATTTTCTTTAAAAATCAGCTTTTACTTCATACTTTCTCGTAAATGAGGTCTTAATTAAAAAAGTCATACATATGGTTAAGGAAAACGATAGCAGGAGCAAATTTTACAAAAGAACTGAAATGCAGTGGTAATGCTGTTGGGATTTTTGCCCATATTCCAAGCCAACTAGATTACCAGGGGTCGCTAGGGGATAATTCCCTATAGCGAAGTGAATTGAATTTTCAGTTGCCTGGTTTTGGGTAGCAATGTTCAGGGGCTTTTGGGTTATTCACCTAGGTTGAATCCATCAGAGATCAATTCAGATGAATGCTTAAGATCTCATCAGAAAGAGTTGCCAACAAAATAGGGGCATCTGATAGTTGATCGATGATTAACTATCAGGTGTACAAATTGGTATCAGTCAGGTTTTATCACTGAATGATTGGGAATATAAGGGTCAAGTTGCAAGGCAAAAGATGCCACCTGCAACTAGCAGATAAATCAGTTGGTTCATGACCTGCCTTAATGGGTTACAAGTCCCATTACCTAAGCAGGTCGCTTGCAAAATATGGTTGGTTTGCTAGGATCAAGAAGAAAACTTTAGGGACACGTTTTCTGACTCTTTTCATTTTAATTCTTGAGGAAGTCCAATGATGGAATCCTAGCCAAGATGGGGAAGACCATCGCTGATGAGACAATGATGGGAAATTCAATGGCAACGGCTGCCGTTTCATTGATGAGGTGCTAACTGAGGGTTGGTCGCTAAATTCCCACTTAAATTCCCATAAGAATTTTCAAATAAAAAATACTAGAATACGATTACACTGAAATAATTTACACTTTACCAGTAACTAGTATCATATTAGAATCCATTTTAAGTTCTACTTTTTCTCAAAAAAATTATTGCTGTGTGCTTTTATTGGGAGATTCTTTAGGATAAAGTAGTAAAATCAAAGCGTGGATCCAGAGAAGAGAAGCTGAACTGAATCAGGGATTGCTGCCAACTGTGTTTTACCAGAAAGAAGCTTTGAACGAGGCTCTGAGAATGGATTGAGTTAAGTGGTACAAGGGAACGAATCTCTATTAAGGACATCCTAAGTATTTTGATGGGAAATACTGGTCAAGGGTTGGACCCAATACTAGTATTTTATTCAACTACAGATAATTTTCTCCATACTATTATCAAGATGAATACATCTTACTATCAGACAACGTGGAGAATTGCACAACAATGAACCTGTGCAGTTAATTAATTTAGAGGTTATCAGCTGAGAATAATCAAGAACCCCATAAATTTTAACAAATGCGCTGTATGCTCCTTAAGAGGTTGTGGTCTAAGGGCTGTCATAACATATTTTGTAATATTCTATGTCCAGTGCAATCCCCAATTTCTTCAATATTCAAGTGTACACGATATCAATTAGTGTCCCACTGTCTAAAATAGCTCAGATCTTGAGCTTATTTATAGAGATATCTTTATAGGCACAATATGAGAAGTATCTATCTGCAGAATTTAATGTATGGACAGCCACAGTGTCCGCTTGATCTAATGAGCTTGAATGTGTTCACTAATTGTAGGCTAGAGGCTTTAAAATATCTATGGGTATTGCCACTTTGATTCCTTCTATCTTGGGGATATCCCTAGTGAAAATTCAAGATCCTGTTTCACTAACTGATGAGCGTAAGTCTTCATTACTGCTTCCTGGGCCAACTTGGCGTCACAGATGTTTGTGGAGAAATTAATATCTACTACCCTTCATCAGCTAAGCTTGATGGAACCGCAAGAGGTTGGGCAATTTTAGTAGATACTGACCTAGCAGAACATCTTTTTTGGGGACTGGTGCTTACGCGGGATGTTTTTAGATGTGGTGGAAGTAGAAATCCTGATTCTACTCCACCCTGACTTTTCTCAAGACTTCCTTCATGAACGGGGGATGAAAAATGAACTTTGGGCTTAGCAATCAGCTTGGTCTATTGATTGACGTAATTCCCCAAAGTTTATAAAGGTAATAGATAATCTGACTGATATCAGGTATGCCAAATTGGTGGCCATAAGGCTGAGTTAATTCTTTTTTTGGCTCATGTCCCTAGGTTGAGAATCACAAAGCTCCCAATTACTCTTGTTAGGTGCCTTAAAAGTCACGGCACATTGGTAGGGATTACTTTCCATGTGCATAACATCATTCTCCTCAATCAAAACTGGTATCATAACCTGATATAACTCTGTATATGGTTCAAAGGCATGGAGAAAGGCAATCTGGGCATCAAATAATTTATTATATCAGCCCCATATAGTGTCTGTGCCTCCAAATAAAACTGTTTGACGAAACCTTTTAAAGTTTCATCTTTGTTAAATGAAATTGAGAAATTCCATTTTATGAGTGGTCATCCTACATGCATTTCCGGATTGCTTAGTAAGAAGGTCCTTAGGATTATGATAGGATACGCCATCTTTCTTTAATTTAGCATAACGAACTCATAAATTTTTGGAGTCCACAATTTCATCACCGCCACCAACTTAGTGGTTTTGGACGTTTTATCCATGTAAATTCAAAGAGATCAGAAAATTGTGAACATTTGCATCTTCATTAAACTTTGGTAAATTAACAGGGTTAACCTTAAAATTGATGTCCATTGCTGCATAGTCTAAGGGCCGATGCTACTCCTTCTTGATTTTATAAGTTAAAAAGATAAGGAGGGAAGAAACAAGTTTGAGCCGCCATATCATCAGGATGCATGGAAGCTCCAATGACCAGAATGGAAGGGAAAAAACAGGCAAGTTACACTTAACTCATGCCTCATCACCCTCACTATCAGATCTGGGCAAATGGTTTTTAAAGAAACTTGACTTTGGTAGCACTTTCATAGCTCATGAAGATCCTCTAATTTAAATTGATTCATTGACTTAGAAAAATGACGGCTGTCCGCCTGCAACAAAGTTCAATATTAACAATAGTTTGACTAGTGGCGAGAAAGTCTGCTTTCAAGCCAATGTTCTCCTTCACTAAAAGTCTAAAAGTTTGGCCCTGAGGTGTTAGTTCCTTACATAAAGAATCAAGATCCTGATTGAGCTTTGCAATGGAGGGCACATCTCCAGCCATAGTCTCATCTAGGCCTTCAAGGTGAAGCTGATGGGATTCCATAACTTCTACTATTTCCTTTACTTTCCGCTCTTGGCCTATCATGATATGAGCCAGGAGGCCAATGTGATCATTTAAGTCAGCTCGTACTTGCTGAATATCAGCGAAATAATTTTGCAAGGCCTCATGGCCAAACACTACTGAGTTGGAGGGTTGCATTACCTCCGCCATGAGATAGTACTCAACTAGATTCTCAGAACCCATACTCAATAATCAAATTTCATGGAAACGCGGTTGCCCCTGTAGTGAGCATCACTTGTTAAAATCAGCGCTTAGGCATCATATTCATGATGCACATGACAAAGTATCTAACTAAACCAGATACTGTTCGAGGACATCATCATGAGTAAAATTTATTCAAACGAAACTTTTAGTTTTAAAAATAGGGATTTTTAAGAGGATACACTTGTGGTAAAGTATGAATTTAATGACCACCGCCTCCCAAGTTCAATTCTAGTATATGAACTTTGGGTAGGGGATGACTATGACTGTGTTGGCATTTCTCACCAATGCTCCAAACCGAGATAGCAAATAGCAAGGCAGTCCATGGAGTTCCTGGATAATCAGAATGATGTGCATATATGTTTTCCAGGTTTTATCCTCCTTTCCCATTACTTCAAATCCCCTTAATTGGTGCAGTATTGTCCACAGGTCAGCCCACCACGAATAAAATAAGGAAATAGGGCTTTTTAATGAACATAAGAGAGTACACTATAGTATCTATACTTTCTGTGACTCTGTGGCTCGCTATACTAACTTTGTAGTGGACTAAGAACTAGCTACTTAGAATAATGACCCCTCAAGATCTCTAACTCATTCAAATATGCTCTTGCTAGCACCATTCTCATTGGTGCATTTATTAGTTACTAAGCAGCACTTCAGATTGGTAAACTACTGATGCAATATTTAAATTAGACCAAGAAAATGAGTGAAGAAGGCGCGGGACATTTCTGATATAATATTAGTATGACAGTTGTCGTGATTCTGATATGACTGGATGATAATTATGGGACCACTAGGGCGGATTGGGATAAAGCCTCCAAAAATGATATCAGTTACAATTATTCAAGTGCCTTGAGATGAGGCAATATTGGATATAATGAGTTTATTATTGATCACCTCTAAATAAGGCGATGTCAACATTCAACAAATACAAATGAAATTGCCTACAAATAGGGAGATAGAGAATTAAAGAATAACAAGCCAAAACAAGGAGAATTGGTGGAACCAAAAAGACCAAGCTATGAGAGTGGTATAGTTGAAAGCTGCTGTAATATAAGCGAGATGGGTGATTAATAGGAGGTTGTTGTTAAGTAGTTGAGAGTAAGCAAAACAGTGATGGTCCGCTGTATTTATTACATTGAATAAAATGAGATTGTGGGAGCAAGTGCTCCATATTTATTAAAAGTTCATTCTGTTGTTTTAAGTATAACAAACATTGCATCGTAGGTCTCAATTGCTCAGTGGGTCAAACCTTATACAAAAATCCTACAGAGGATCTCTTATATACCGCTGAATTTATAACAGTGGTGCTCACTACAGGGTGCCCATTCATCATTTATAAAAATAATAAAACTCAGTTGCCTGCTATGTCGCAGATCGGTTGCTTTGATAAGGAATCTGCACAAGACGTTGGGCCTGTTGCATATGAGAAATTTAAACTTTCATTGGACACTGTGCTCAAAAGACAAGATGAGCTGCTCCAGGAAGTTTGCAGTAAAAAGCTGCCGCCTTTTGATTTTGATGGAAATATTATGGTTTTTTTTGACAATTTGAATTTGCAACTGTAGGAACCTCAGACCAGCGAAGGGCGAAAGTGTTGATCTCAACCTTGGATGTTGGAAGTGCTGATCAAGTTGTTTGTTACCTTCCAGATAGTTCCGTTACTTACCAAGAAGGCAAAGAGATGGTTCTGCGGTTATTCGGCGGAACTGCAAAGATGTTGCAGCGAAAAGCTGAGTTCTTGACCATTGGTTTACAGAAAAATGAGACCCTCACCACATTCGCTGAGTAATTCATGGTTGAAGCACATGTGTTTATTGGGACAGGAATTTTATCTGAAGTTGATTTGTGCATTGCTATGTCCTCTGCGGTGAAGCCAAACCCTGAGCTTTACAATGTCATGTCCCCATTGTTTGAGGATGATGTACCTCTTCTTAAACTTGTTCAGTTTGTATGTCACTTAGCTGTAACTTTCCAACCACCCAACATTGAACAGATTAACACTGTCGCCGTTGCTGACCCTAATCATGTGGGGGGAATCAACCAGTTGGTGCAAGTTTCGCCAGGTTACTCACCGCAGTCCAACATCTATCCCATATCTGCCTATTGACAGTGACCAACTACCGCTTTGGCCCTCAATATGTTGATTAACAGCAGGTGTTTTACCAATGTGGGTCTGGTTACGGTGATCATCTTTGTAACACCCTTCTGATTGGGCCAACCTATATTAAGCACAAACATAGGACCTATGGAGTATGTCGTTTTAATTGCAGTTGCACTGGGCACATGGGACAATGGTGCCCTAATTGACGGATCCCTTACATACAACAGGATCAAAGTTATCAGGGAAAAGTCAGAGCGGAGTAGAGATGGGACTCTCTACTTCCACTATCTCGAATATATACATCCCACCTGAAGCTACTATATCAATTGCAGCAGAAGCCTCCTGGTATGACGATACCTTCCTCTATCAACATCCAGTTGGGGGAGTAAATGTTCTGCCTCAAACACAAGTCAAAGAAACGGCAGAC
>JAKSZP010012702.1:0-23558 GCA_022478985.1 Massospora cicadina
AAGTGTGACTTGGCACCCTCAGAAGTAAATAATATACTTTTATGAGTCTTAGTTTGCTTCTAGTATTAACTGTCAGACTTCTTGGGCACAGAACCACTAAGCCTCAAAAATGGAAGCCCAACATGCTGGTGCTCACTACTGGGGCTCAAACAACGCCTAACAATACTTGATTCTAATTAATTGCACCATAGAAGATAACCTAAATGATAGTGTAATCTAATTGGTGCAAAACAGAAATGGTGAATAATATGATTAAATGGGAAGTCCATCCAATGACACAGTTGAAGAAGTTTAGTAAAATAAAATGGAGAATTTAACTTGTCATCTAATGTGGATTTCTAATGAAGGAGTTTAAGGCTTTCTTCATGGATTCACTACCCCAGGAGAAAGAGCCAGCTGCGAAAGGTCATCCACCATGGACAGGAAACTCATGAACCTATATGAATTAATTCTTCTCTCAGAGACATATAGTTCAAGTGTAAATCTATCTCATGTTATTTTGCAATTTGTAACCCTTCACTTTATCATAATATGTACTTATTAGTAGTCCATAACAAGGAAATCCACCATAATATTAATACACAAGGGGCCTTATGGATGGCCTATTAACAGATATATAAATTAGCATTATAATTTTAGTGGGTGTCTTCCATCTGATTGAAGTGACCTGTTGCTATATCATTTAGTTCCATACATAAATGGGGCCATTGGTTCTGGTGTTATCAAGTATGTAGAGGAAGCTATTGTAAGTCCTGGGGACCGGCCCCTGCAACTGGATAGGGATCAACACCCTTCCGGATGAAAAAAGGCCACAAGGCTCCAGTGGACCCTCTGTCACAGCTGAGCGACCTAGCCCATGTGATAGATGAGCGCTGGGTGACTGCTCTCCCCCACAAGAATACCCCATTCCCACCTCATCCCCCCTCCTCAACCCTGGTAAGTTTGATAGAAGGAGTCTTCAGGGAGATTGCGAACACCAGGAGGCATGGACAGGCCCCTGGGACCATCCACTCCCAAGGCAAACTATGTTAGAATTTTGGGGAAACAGCATTTCCCAACATTGGAGCCTGTCCTGCAAATTCCGGTCTAGGGGAGCTGGTCCATACTGGCTGGGATCAGAAATCAGATCAAGGTATGGCTCAGATCTCGAATCAGGTGCCAAATGACTCGGACCATCTTCCCCAATGCTCTAAAATGGATCAAGTAAGTTTGGATCACATGATTAATCTAATTGAGGGTTTAGTCCGAGTTGCAAGCAGTCCAATACAAGGGACCCTGCCTCCTGGGACGAATCTGGAACACCCAAAACATGAAAACAGGCCGACATGGATGACCAGGATCTGGATCAGTAGTATCAACTTGGTTTGGCCCCAGGAATGCAGAAAAATTTGCAAAAGTTTTCTTGACTTTTGCCAAAATTTGAAGCTTCACCCTAACCCCTCTGAGCCATCCAACCAAATCCCATCGCCATACCCCAAATGGCCAATCCCATGATACCTTCCTTATGCATTTTACCCAGTTCCTAAGGCAACTGCCCTGCCCAGGGGCAGTTGTCAGTTAATTCACTTACCTACGCTTAATAAAATCTGAATTCTCAGTTTAACTTACTGCAGCCTCTATCTGCCTTATCATTTTTCTAAAAATTCCGCCAATCAATCCAATGAAGTGTGCCATCGGCTAAGTTCACCTACCAAAATTTGCAACTTGATAATCTGGTTGCTCGACCCTGTCACATGGTAGCAGATCTTAAATGCAATAATCTGCCTCAGCCCCAAAGATGAACCCACTGTTTTGTTCATCACCGCACATTTGGTTAATGGGAACCCTCCCATCTGTTCAGTTGCTGAGTCCTCCAAAACTGCTCCTCAGTTAGAGAAGCACCCAAGCGCCCCTGCCTCACCACTCACGGACTTGATATCCATAACCACCTCAGCCACTGATGGCTTGGCCCACCTGTGGGCCCTGGAGCGACCCATCCAGGGGAAGCTCAGTCCTAACCCCTATTGTGGGTAACACTCTCTACCTCCGCTCTCACTTCCAACCATGTGGCACCCACTGTGCCGTCCCTCGCTGGCACGCAATTCCCCCTTCTCAGATCTGAAGGCCAGCAACCACAAACCCTGGAGTAGTCATCATCCTCCCTGCCTCTCCCGCCCTTGTGGGTTGCCCCCACAAGGCTTGCAGTTGCCCCCAATGCAACCATCTGGTTTGCCTTGGGGGCCTTCGGTATATTACTAAACTTTTACCTTCCTCACCTCTCCAGTAGAACCCCACTTTTACTAGTCACTTAAACGGCTATGCCTATGGCATTCTGGGCCTCCACTGGGTGCTTGCACACCCTGACTGGGAGCCCAGTCTAGTATTTATTAGTCAAATCCATGACAGCTATGATGCTTCAAAAGGACATTACAGAGTCAAATGAGGATACCAAAAGATTACTTGACTCCTTTGCTCAAGAGCCCAAAAGACATGACACTGAAGCTCATGGTGAAATGGTGGCCCAAGGTTCTACTAGACATAATACTGATGAGGAACAGATTAAGCTCCTTAAGTTCTGGCTAGAGAAATCTTTACAATAAAATTAATAAGCTGGATGCCCATCAAACCTCTGAGCCTCAATCTATACCACCCTACATTATTTCCAAATTGACTTGCGTTAAGAAAGATCTTACATCTTGTGCAACTCAGGCGTCTACTCATTTCATTACTGAGCAACTCAACAAATTATAGAATGACATGAGAGCAAATCACCTAGTTGAGAAGAATTTTAAGTCTACCATCACCTAAAAAGGATGAGCAACGCTGGAATACTCTCAAAGAAGAGCTGAAAGCCTAGACTGACAAGCTTATAAGAGCATTGAATGAAAAGAGATTATTGAGGAATTGAATCAGCGCATTGTAGTATTAGAGGGTGAGAATAAGCTTTTTTGAACTTACTTCTCAGCTGCTCACTATCAAATTAATGATCTGGAAATCTGCATGAAGACCCTGGAGAATGATAAGGTCATTATTGAAAGAAGAATTGATCTGCATAAGTCATTCTGAGATTTACTCTATAGGAATTGGAGCAACATCCTAATCCTTTCTGGGATCAAATTTGTTACCTCATATGTCAAGTTAAACAGATTGCACATATGCCAAAATTTCTTTATCTAAAACTCTCAAAGTACACGTTGTCAGATTTTGCCTTATTAAGTGAAGCCTCAGCTTTAGGTCTATAATATTAATTACTTTGATTAATGTCAACTTTACTATTATTATCAACATTAGTTTCTAGATTAGTATTCAATAATTAATTGGGGTTAAAGCCCAATATTATTATAATTTCCAATCTACCAATGTTTTATTGGGCTTATGTCCAAAATTAATAATACTCAAATAATAAGCGTTATAAAATTACCCATATTAGAACTTTTCTCTCTCATTCCAATCACTTTTGCAACCTATTCAAATCAAGTCTAATTCTAGTTCGATAATCTCACAGAGGAGATTAGTCTGCGCCCATGTCAGGGAGCAGTTGGGCAAGTAAGGCAAGAGGAGCAGGTGGTAGGCCCGCGGCCTCAAATGTTCGAAAACGCCCCAGATAAACTGGTGGAATAGAAGAAATTTTTAAAAACTGGCGGTCACTATTTCCCCAGAAATCCTTGCTTGGCAAGCACGATGCAACCAGTACATCAACACGCCGCACTCCCAGCCACTCTTGCTGGTGGAATACAGAGTCCGCGTGTTTCTGGACATCCAACGAACAGCTTTATGGGAAAATTTTTGTGGGGATGTGCACACTTTTTTCTTGACCGCGGTGTATGTCGCACCTCACTCCATGTCACACAGTTGGCTGGACCTAGGTTTCGAAAACAAGGAGGCAGCAGATGAGGCTGCTGCAGTGTGCGTAATGATTGACCTCCCCAAAGGGCAATGGGTCATTGAAACCATACGCACCATATGGATAAAATCCAACCAAATTTTTCTCACATTTGACTTTTTGCCTACTATGGTAAAACGTGCCATTTTGGAGCAGCATCTGAAAGATGGTCTCACTGTTTATGGCAAAATACAATCTTTGAGATGCAACGCTTTACACTGAAGCCACACCTGTGCACCAGCAAAGCCATCACAGTTCTGACCCCAACTGAGGAGATTGCAAAGGACCTAACTCAGATCCCGCACTCCACATATATCAAAATTGAAGGGCATACCACCCACCCTTTCCGGGTAACTGTGGACAGCGCGCCCTCCATCTGCACCTACTGTGACGTGTTTGGCCATAAGGCACATGCATGCCCCTCCAAGGAGGGCATCACATTCCAAGAGCACCCCTCAGCGGCCATGGCCAGCGGAGAGGCGCACTATGAACCAACTGCAAGCACCAAAGAGGCTTTCCCGTGCAGAGCATAAGGCTGCTACCTACTGGTAAAACCTATCTCACCTCATGAGTAGAAGAAGGCCAAACAGACCCACAGGGCCGCGGCCAAGGAAGCGGCCAAAGTCACCACCACTATCCACACTCCCAACGCCAGGAGGACATCAAAACCTTCACGGTGGAAGCAAATTGGGAATCCATCAACCAATCAGATTGGGAAGCCCATGCCAATTGGGCCACCAAATCTGAGGATCCGATGGGTGACTCAATTTCACCCAATCTTTGCAACCAAGTTCTGGTCAAAACTGACTTGGTTTCCAACCTACCTGAAAATTTTTTTTGACCCACTTGTTGGTGCACCAAACTCATCCACACCGCAAAAAATTTGTCTGACATTGGGAAAACAAAAAGTGAAGGCAAAAGCCAATGCAAACCTTTCTGCAAAAATCAACAAGACTACCTATAGCATTGCTGCAAACACCCATGCTGCTGTGAAGGCCCATGGGGATCTAGAGGAGGCTAGTGGGCCCGCGTGCCCACCCCTCGCACCTAAGGTGTGATGGGGGAAACCTTCACTTTAGGGATGTTGAATATTGCCAAACTCAAGGCCTCACCGTCCCAGGCTAGGAAACTGAGTTTTTTACAACAAAATTTACCCATGGATAACCTGGCTATCCAGGAGTCCCACTGTCCATGAGGTTCCAAGGATGCTTGGAAAACCATGCTCCTCCCATCCCTATCCTTTTGGTCAGAGCACTGTGGGGTGCTAGTTCAGAAAAACAATTTTTTTCAAATTTTTTATCGTCAGAATCCATCCTCAATGGCTTAGTCCTCATTGTCACTTTCTTGTGGGCTAACGTGGCACATGCTATCATCAACATCTATGCCCCAACCTGTGCATGAGAACGTCAGGAATTTTTCTCATTGGTCAAATCCCTCCCGTTACCCCCAGACCCTTTTGTAGTCAGCGACATGAACTTTTGGCTAAACACACCAACGGACCGTTTACCTTCCCCCTCCCACGCCCCCCAGGGTCACGTAGAACTTCGCGTTCTAAAGGCCACCCTTGGGTTAATGGATGCGCTGCCATGGTGAGCCCCGCTGCTCAAAAACATGATGCGCTCCCACATCCACAATGGCCAATTAAGGTCCATGTTTCACATCAACCTTATCCTTACGCCGGCGAAATTCCAACCCCACATTTCCCACTTCAAAACAACAAAATTGAATTCTCTGACCGCTGGCTGGTCTCGATAACCTACCACCTACCTGTCACAGTGGCTAAGGCCCCACATTGGTGCAAACTCTGCCCCCCAAACTTGCGTCACCAGGATTTTCTACTTGGGTGGAATCAGCAACTTTGGCAAAAGAGGTTGTTGCACCATTTTGCACGGACCCCATCTCCACTTGGGCAGCCTTCAAAGAGGATACCATCCGCCACTCTTGCCACCTCTCCTCCAGATGCTCATGAGCCACATTGGCTGTCATTTCGCACGCTCTGGCAGAGTTGGCACACCTGGAGTCCAACATCCCAGCTACAGGATACAGCCCTGCATGGGGCCAGAAGTGGGCGGAGGCAGCTGCCCACCTCAACGCGCTTGAAAGGCAACACAAACATCGGGTTTGTGTTCAGTACAGGGCCAAATGCATTACAGAGGGCGACAAGTGCACCGCATATTTTTTAAAAAAATTTCACCACGCCAGAGCGTGGCCTGCACACAGGTGCGAAGATCAGATGATTCCATCGCAGATATGCCAGCTGAAGTGGCAATCAAAACACAAAAGTATTACTCCGAGTTATACTGATCTGATCCAATTCAGCCAGCTGAAGTGGCAGAATTTCTCGACCAAACCCACATCCGCACTGTTTACTGATACCCAGAAATAGTGAATTTGATTACTTTGAACGAATTATGGACAGCCATCCGCGGTGCACCAAATCGGAAATGCCCAGGCCCAGATGGCGTTCCATATGAATTCTATAAAATGTTCTTCAAATATATATCCCCACTAATGCTTGCCTCACTTAACCAAAGCATTCTGGAAACGCGCCTCCTACCAGGAGGACAAGAGGCCTTCACCATCACACTCTTCAAGAAAGGGGATAAGCTAGACTTAGCCAACTGGCACCCCATTTCTCTAACAAACACAGACACTAAAATTTTACAAAAATCATGGCTAACCATTTAGGGACTGTAACATCTGCAATCTTTTCCCCAGAACAATTTGGTTGCATACCCAGAAGGTCGATTTGGGACAACGTGCACTCCGTGGCTAATGCATGTCAGTCCACAGCCTCTGGGGCACTGGTATTCTTGGACCAACAAAAGGCCTATGATAGAGTAAACTGGGAATACCTCAGGGCCTGCCTCCATCAATTCCGCTTACCCCTCGCTTCATCAACTGGGTGATGCTGCTCACAGAATCTGCAACAATGGCAGTACGTGGCCCTGGCTTCAAAACGGAAGTAGTCCGCCCTCAAAGGGGCTTGCGACAAGGGGACCTCCTTAGCCCACTCTTATACAACTTCAGCCTTGACCCACTTCTTCAAAACGTGAATGCCCAACTCACTGGGGTCCATGTGCCAGGCTAAGCCCCAGTCAAGATGATGACGTTTGCAGATGACTGTGTGGTTGGGGTGTCTAATAATAAAGATGCACGCGCACTTGAAGCTCTCATCCAGGAGTACTCCTGGGTAAGTAACACTGCACTGAACGCTTCCAAAGCTGAAATCATCCTCCTTAGTTGGTCTCAAAACTGCTGGGCCCCAGCAACCAGTGCCCAGCCTGGCCCATCTGCTCACACCCGTGCTCGCCCTCCCAGCTCACCCCACACCGCCCCACTGGTGCTCCCCTTCGTGCCACGCCCTACCATAGGGCCGGTCCGCCATCTGGGCGTGTGGTTGGAGGCAGGCGGGTACGCATCAGCAGTAATGGAGAGTCATATTATAGAAAAGTGACGAAGCACATCGCCTCCCTCAGAGCCCACCCTACTTCCCTTACTGGCAGGGTTGTTTTAGCCAACTCTATGCTCCTCTCCAAAAGTCTGGTTTGGAGCCCACGCCATCCCCTTCTCCCCAAGCTTTTTCAAATCCTTGTATGCCCTGCTGCAAGGATGACTTTGGTCAGGCCGCCCTCCACCAGTATGGCTAGAGGTCATGTTTGGCCTCATCATCATGGTGGCATGGGTCTGATCGACTTCAGAGCCCATGCTGTCAAGATCCTGGGCACCTGGATTGCGGCTGTCGCTGCCCCTACGCTCCCCTCCCAACGCTGGTCCCACGCGGCCCGCTCCAACTTCTCCCGCGCCTTGGGCCTCAACAATCCATCGAACCCTCACTCCCTGATGAAATACCTGGCTTCACACCCATCAGCCACAGATCCTCACGGGACTAAAACCCACTACAAACGAATCCTCCTCTCCATGCGGAGCGCTGAGTGGATAATTTGTATTAGCGGACACACAGCACAGAGAGGCCGCCCCTCTCCTCAGTTCACACAAGAGGTACAGGGGCTACCATCCAAGATGGCGTGATCCCCACACGGCCCCATGTCCTATCCAGGGTGGAAAACCTGGACATGATGGACATCCCTTACTCCATTGAGACCCAAAAAACTATCTGGAAATATGCACACCATCCTCTGTTGCAGCCTCAAGTCCTCTCCCATGTGTGGCGCTGCCTGAGGCGGGTGTATCATACAGCTGAGCGCTCTAACGCTTTACACTCATCCTGCGTCGTGTGTGGCCAGTATGTAACGCTGTTCCACCGCCTGGAGAAGTGCCCTACCTCTAAAGTAATATGGCGCGAAGTTCAACGTCTGCTGGAACAGGATCAAACGCATCCCTTCAGTCTGTCAAGAGATGTGTTTGCTCTATCAATGGCCTCCTCCCTTCCACCCTCCCTCTGTGCTCTGGTGGTTGCAATCGCCATGTAATCTATCCATACGATTGTCTTGGATGACCATCGCAGGCTCCACCCCCACCCTCCCAGAAGCTGTCCACAGATTCTGGTCTCATTTGGTGGACAACTTTCAGGCGTGGATGTTTGGATACCTCCCACTGCGTCGCTGACAGCTGGTCTCCTCCCAGTTCACAGTCTGGTTCATCAAATCAGACCCCTTCCTCCACACATGTTCAATAGTGGCTACGGCCCCCTCACACGTTCCCTCCCCCTCCCCATAAGTGGCGTTCCCGCTGGCAACAAGAGATAGCATCGCTTCTCTGGGGTGCCTTCCCTGTTACTAAGTTTTGTCTCTTTTGGGTCAAATTCAGAAGTGTCCATCCCATGGTCGGCCTTCCTCGCAATAAATTCAAAATTACCCTTATCAACGTCAAATTTAAGACATAACAACCTCTGGATAATTTTTTCCATAAGTACTCCACTAGCTTATGGGTAAAGATGAATCCACAAGCTGATTTACTATTCATCCTGATATTAGGCCTGAGGATATATTCAGTATTTAACTCCTCTAATCGTTCATCAACCAACTCAAACCACATATATGCCTTATCACCTTTTGGCTTTCTAATAACAGATTATGGAAACCAATTAATTGTGTTACCATTATCTGATCTCAGTCCAGCCTTCAACAAGAAACTAATATCTCCTCCAACTCTTAGCCTGGACTGAATTTTCCTCCTGCATTCCTAAATCTCCTTCCACCCTCAAATAAAGTATTTGCGCAATTTCATCACATTCCTTTTTTTCCCTTAATACTTTAAATTAGTACTAATATCTTTATAACAAAATACTTTTTACAATCAATATTTGTTTTTAGTTTAAAATCCAATCTTTTCAGACTGAATTTTCTTTAGCCACTGAGAATTACTAGGAACCTCTGAACCTATAGAGAAAGTTAAGTTCCACCTAAGCTGTCCTGCCTGGTACCTTTGAGTAGCCAATCAATCAAGTATTTATCCTCATTATATTGCCAAGAGAGTGCAAAGCCAAAATTTGGTGCTCAATTCAGGGACACTCCAAGTTGCCAAAGTAGAAAATGACAATAATCCATATGATAACATATCTATCTATTCAAGAAATCATGATAGCATGAAGAAGCCCTATAACCTAAAGACATGAAAGGGATATTCTTGGGGTTTTGATAAAGTTTAAACATACCTGGATGTCACAAGTGCTATGGACAGGTTGATACATGCAATAATTGAAATGATGATGACAGCAGATAAAGAAGTGAAAAGTGACATTAATTGGGTACACAAAATACAATATTATAAAAGCTTCTTTATTTAAATCAAGGATTATACCAAAGATGCCAAAAAACAAATTTCAGATATTGACTATGAACTTGAAAATTATGAAGTGGCAGAGGAAGAATTAGATATGGTCTGTGATGCTACAAATCATGATGCTTTTACTCCCATGCTAGAGCAACTCCTTATAGAGTGCCGCCAAATCTACCCCCTATCCCAGAGAAAACTTAGGATAAGTTACTAAAACTTGGGCTTATCTCAGCTAAACAAAAAGATTCTTGCCGCCCTCTCCATTTTCCTGTGATGGAGATCTTCAAGAAGAACCTGAACTTGCTACAGCTAGTGATTTATATTTTCTAATGCAAAAGTCCAAAAATGTCTTAAATTTAAACTTGCGCAATCCAGAACCTCTCTATGAATTAAATAATTAGATGAGCCAAATAATTGCCTCACCATTTTGCTTCCCAATGGCAGGGCTCACATCTGCACAAACGGCCCAACTGCACCAAATGTTGTGCCAAATTTATTCTCAACTGATGAGGTTATCAAAAATCATTAACTTCACTCAGGCCAGCTGAGCCTAACAATTCTGCTACTGAAACGAACATCATGAAATAAGCCGTGCAAAAAACATTAAACCTGTTAACAAAGAAGTCAAGTTTAACTCTGTGCCCAAGCTGAAGTTTCCTCTCTTTAGAATTGGGGTCACTGAAAAAATGCCTCTTCACTTACCTCGCTTACCTGTGCTGAAGTTTCTTTCTGTTCTGATGACAAGATTGGAATAGTTAAAGTGAATGCCGCTGCGCTCTCTTCATTCCCTGGTGATGACGCCTCTCGCTGTTACAATGATAAAATCATATCAGCCAAAACAAATTCCCTGATGCTCTCTCCAATTTCTGGCACTGATGCTTCTCACTATTTTAATGATGAAAGTAAAACAGGCAAACCACATGCTAAATGCTCTCTCCATTTTCTGGCGCTAAAGATTCTTGCTGCTTCATTGACTAAATAGCCAACTCAAATGCCTCAGCGCACGCATCATTTCTCAGTACTGAAACTCCTCGCTGTTCATAAAAAATTGGAGCCTCCAAAACCTACTTTTACCATTTTTTGTCAATAGAGTGTCTGTAACTCTCTCGTTCCCAGCAAGGTGATGTGAGATGCAAACATCCACTCCTAGTGAACTAGACATTAGAAGAATGGGAAACAAGGCACCTTGAATGGTGCCTGTGCAAAAGATACCCAAGGCAAGGGTGTAGAGCTTGACATATAGTGCCAGGTAAGTGAGAAACAGCACCGCTTGAGTGGACCCCAGAGGGGAATCTGTTGAGGAATTGACTGGACATAATCGTCAGATATTTAATATCAACGATTATGGTTCAGGTGTATCTAAGTATCTGAACTTGGGACTTGCGGCCAGGCAATTTCACTTAATTATATTTGACTATGATGACACAGGCTTGAGGGCTTTGTTGGTTAGGTCAAAAGTAAATTTAAGTTTTGATTTAATGGCTCAGGCACGTGGGCTTTATTGGTCTATGTCAAAATTAGTTTTTAATGTCAGTCAAGTTTTTGATTGAATTAATTACTAATTAGTGATACGAATTGCCTTGGTATGTGCTGCCAATTGCATGTGAAAGTGAATCAGTTCAGCTATTTTGAAGATATGACGAAAAGCCATCTCAAGGATGATGATGGTGTTTACTCTGACTCTAAGGCTGAGCATGATGCCCTGAGTCAAAGTATTTGTAGACATCATTACAAACTTTTTACATGGCCAAGGGTCACTGAAAAGTAAGGCGTCATGGGTAAGATGTGGTTGACATTAAACCCTATAAATAACCCTTGCAATTACACTAATAAAGATAATCTTTAACTTCTGGATTAAGGTTCAAATTTATCTTATAACCTTTTTGCATTATCCCTTTATTATATATTAAAGTCGATTTTCACTTGGGATCAGTAGGATCAGGGCAGCGTGCCATCATCCAAGTGAAATGACCGGGTATACAAATGAAGTATTACCAAAAAGCTATATCATAAATTTAAAGCACCATCCTGTTAATTGTCCTCACACAATAGATTCTCAAAGCTGCAGTTTCCACCAAACAACGAACCAGCCCTCAGGTGAAGCCCAAATTATCAACAATGGCGCTCATGGCTGGGACTGCAGATGGTGACCAGTATCAACGTTTGAGTGACTAAATATCGCAGATGAAGGATGAATACACCAGAAAAATCAATGATCTCAATGGTGATATTGACGCTATTAATGAGGCAAACAATAACCTCCATGGAGAACTAAACTAGTGCAAGAAGGCAATAAAGAAATAGGGCCAAGTGATTTTCACCTTGCAGCTACAAGCTATTAGCCTGAATGAGGAAATTGCAAAATTAAAATTAAAAAACTTTTATTGTGCCCATTGGGAAAAGAAATCAATGAGCAGATTCAAACTCTGGATGGCGGGCGTTGTCAGTGTGCTACACCACTTTTGACTGAAAATTCTTCTGAATATCATGAGGATGAAGCTTCAGAAATAACCACCGAAACAGACGCTGGGCCATGCTGACAATTTCCTAGCAAAATGGTTGCTTTGGCCGACCCTATCACCTCAAACCAGGATATGATGCCCCAATGCCCTAGCACGTCTGACTCTAGTCAAAATTAGAAATAATCGTGATAACCAGGAATGGGGAAGCAATAATTATAAACAAGCAAACCTGCCAGCCTTTGACAAGAACGGAAGTATTACAACATTTGTCAAACGTTTTGAAATGGCTATGTATGGGGCCAGCGACTGCAACAAAGCAGCCACCATGATCAACTTCTTGGATGAGTGGAGCATTGAGTTGATTATGCCTCACATCAACAAAAACCAACATATGCCGAAGTCAAGGAGGCCATGCTTCATGAATTTGGAGGTCCAGAACGGATGTCAACCAGAAAATCCAAGTTTATGAACATCAGCTTTAAGAAATTATGAAGCAATTGACAAGTTTGTGGATCAATTCTATTGCAAAGCTCAAGTTCTCTTAAGCTCACGAGCCATGGTCAATTTTGATGCCAAGATTGTACTAGAGCATGCAGTAGAACCTTATTCTAATCTATACAACGCTCTATTGCCTGCTTTTGTGCAGAACCTTGCAACATCTGAATTGGTCGACTATTTACACAGATCTCAAAAAATTACAGCCCTCATAATACTGGCTATAGATTGGGAACCACTACCCTTGCTGGGAAGTCCTTTGAAACCAATAAGAAGACTGACAACCCACAGCCATTGAGTGAAATTACTTGCTTTAATTGCCAACATAAAGGTCACTATGCTTCCTGATGCCATCAGAGAAATGTCAACATAGTCCTTCCCAATACCGTGCAGGAGGAGGGAAAAGAACAAGCACAATAGATGTGGGACTCTCTATTGTGCCTACAACACCAGTCCCACCTGAACAATACAAAAATAATGCCCGTGGGGCCTCATTTGACAATGAAATTGGTTCTATTTTAATAATAAACGAAGATTCCCCAAATGTAAATGTGGTAACTCGCTCCCAGAGTAAGGTTGTCACACCTGAAGTCCTTGAGGTAGTCGCTAAACCCTATGTGCAACAAATACTTGAGAATATTCTAGCCAACGGGCCAAGCAATGCATCAGATAACCCAAGCTTGAAAGGGGTCAATATAGCAATGCCAATCGACACATTCATCAATGAATGTCTCAGTATTGGGAATACTCTGAAGCACATTCTTAACTCCTTGGACTCTTTCCATATTCATTTAGTAAAATCTACTGATTCTTACTATTCTGAGTGCACTTATATGGATATCCTAGTCAACAAGGTTAAAGTTGTAGCTATTGTTGATAGCGGAGAACCTGTAAACATTGTTCTATGAAGCTGGTTAAGAAATTGAAAATAGCTCCAGACATTAACCATCGTCAAGAATATGGGACTGCAGGCCTTAACAGCACTAAGAGTGAAGGAGCTTACAGCGCCTTGCCATTGCAATTTGGAGCTTTGGTAGTTGCCACACCCGCTATAGTATTTCCAAACACCAATTATGACATATTAATTGGAACTAGTTTTTTAAGGGCCTATGGGATCTCATGAAATTTTAAAAAAACATCTTACGATATTGGGCCAATCGCTTCCAATTTATTACTCTCACAATGATATGAAGCCCACAAGCCATCATAGAAATTTTATCAATATATCTTATGCTGATGGGATAATAACAGTAGGATATATTCAGCGGGGAAATTGAAGCTGCCTCATGCCAACCACCATAAACAAAAATTGAGGAATACCTCTACATGTGAATAATGATGTGACAATAGCTCCAGGCCATCAACTGGTTATGAGGACTGGGACCACACTGGATATTCCAGAAGGACTATATGGGGAGGTTGTATCACCGCGGCATTGTTCTCAAATGGAACCTAGTGTGGCGCCTGGAATACTTATACCAGGGCACAGAGAGATTGATGTCTTACTATCAAATTTGACCAGCCAAAATATCAAGGTCAAGAAATTTCAAGTAATAGCTTTTGTGCACCTACTTCCGAGGGATGAGTTAATATCAGCTGTCAAATTTGCTGATTTATCTGAGTTTGGCTTACCAACCCAAGCCCTCGGGGCACATGCGGTAATACCCTGAGAATTGTTCACCAGATTATTGGAACAACAGAAGGATGAAGCACTAGAGTTATTTTGAACGATACTCCAAAATTTTGGAAAAGATGACCAAGATTTAGGTTGTGCAAAAGGAGTTCAGCATTTCGTGGATACCGGGGATCATATGCCTATTAGAATGAGGCCAATTCAGCGCCCCAGGACCAGTGACGAAATAGTCAGTGAAGAGCTAGACAAATTGCTGAAAAATGGAATGATAGTGCCATCCAAGAGCCCGTGGGCCAGCCCCATTTTAATTGTAAAGAAGAAAGATGGCAGCAATTGAGTTGTGATTGATTATCAACGCCTCAATGACATTACAAAAAAGGATTTGTATCTGTTGCCCAGAATTGACGATGCTCTGGACCGCCTAGAAGGGGTGAAGTATTTTACTGCAATGGACCTCATCTCCAGATATTGGCAAATTGAGTTGCCACCAGAGGAGCAGGAAAATGCGCGATGATTGTTGCTCAAGGGCTTTTTCAACTGACACGCATGCCCCAGGGGCTGTGTAACGCACCAGCAACCTTTCAGCGTGCAATGGACACGATTTTGGGGGACCTGAAATTGTCCTGCGTTCTGGTGTAACTGGATGACATCAATGTCTTTTTGCAAACATTTTCCAAACATCTAGAGCACCTTGAGCAAGTGTTCAAATGTCTGTTGAAGGCCAATCTGAAGATAAAACCTAGAAAATGCCAATTCTTTAAAAAGAAATTGGAATACCTTGGGTTTGTCATTGATTCCAAGGGCTTGCGGCCTCAGCCTCAAAAGGTGGAGGCAATTAACAAAATGCAACCTCTGACAAGTATGAGAGATGTCCAAGTATTCTTAGGCATGGTAGGATACTATTGAAGATTCGTGGAGAGGTTTGCGAAGATTGCCAAGCCTCTATTCCACTTGCTACATGGAGGAGTTCATTTTTGCTGGGCAGAGGAATGCCAACAAGCCTTAGAGGCTTTGAAAAACAAAATAAGCTCGGCGCCTATCCTCTGATATCCTAATTTCAGTAAGCCTTTTATCATACAAACTGACTCCTTGTTGACTGCGATTGGTGGTGTGCTATCACAGATTGGGGATGATGGTGAGGAGCATCTGGTCGCTTATTGCAGCAGAATGCTGAATAAGCATGAGCGTAATTATACAGTGACTGAAAGAGTTTGCCTGGCTGTCATCTATGCTTGTAAACAATTTTGGGTTTAGATTTGTGGCACCAAGTTCCAATTAGTAACAGATCACAGCTCATTATGATGGCTCCATAATCTCAAGGAACCTAAAGGATGGTTAGCCCACTGGGCTCTGAAATTACAAGTGTACAATTATGAAATTATTCATAGAGCTGGAGTGGCCCATCAAAATGCAGATGGATTATCGCGACTTCCCATTGTAGCTGTCCTGAGAAGTCTAGCTGATGAGCTTTATGAAAAATGATTAACTAAATGTATGGAGATGAACCAACCAAAGTTAAAAAGGTGATTGAGAAAGTATTAATCAACACCGAATATTGAATTGGAATTTTATACAAAGTCAAGGCTGATGGACAACGTCAAAGCTTCCCAAAACCTTCCAACCAAATGGAGATTATTACACAAGCACACAAGGCCGTCGGACATGGGGAAATGACTAAGATGCTAGAATCAATTTGAGCCAGTTACTATTGGGATTCCATGCGATTTGAAATCTAAGACATGCTCGAGAAATGTCATTCATGCCAAATTGCAAAACCCATGAAGTTGGATGTGAAATATCAGCTGATCAATCCCTGACTGGGCTTGGCATACCATGTCAATTGATGTAATTGGCCCTTTGCCGGTGAGTAGCCTAGGCAACAAATACATAATTGTTGCTATCAACCATCTAACAAAATGGGTAGAAGCAAAAGAAATTCAAGGCATCGGGGCCCTAACTACTGCCAAGTTCATTATGGATAATATTATCTATAATCACGGATGCCCCCAGAAGATATTGACAGACAATGGCATGAATTTTACTGCCCAAATGGTACAACGGCTAAAAAAGTTGATGTCTAACAAAGGAGTGTTGTCAACACCATACCATCCTGAGACTAATGGTATAGTAGAGCGAGTGAATGGCACTTTAGTCGGCATTTTATGCAAAAACGCAGCCTTGGCGCCTTTGCAATAGACAACTTTAATTAGTGCGACCATGTTTGCGTACAATATCAGACACCACAGCAGCACAGGCCACTCTCCGTTTCAACTTTTGTATGGTAGACAGTCCGCTCTACCTCCATTATTATATTCAGTACTCAGTTCACCTAATGCAATTAACCCAAATAATTATGTCGAGCAACTGGCAAAGACCCTAATCAAATTGCAATCTGAAGCTTATCAAAATGCAATTATTTGAAAAACTATTCATAAGAGCTATGACAACGCCAAATGGGGATGGTGAATAAGTTTAATGAAGGAGATTTAGTATATTGTGACACTCATAGCGCAGGCTGCACACACAAACTAGCCTCGCTCTGGAAGGGTCCATTTATCATTTTGGAGAAATAGTCTGAAGATGTATATACCATTAAGGATCAAGGCGGCTGGGTTGTGAGTTGAGTACACGCTAAGTTCATTTGTCCATATCATAAGAATAATAATATAAAGAAAAATAATAACAATAATTGCAAGCTGTAGAGTTTATTTTGTTAAGTTGAAGCCTCGCAGGCATTAGAAGTAGGTATCCCCTCTTCAGTGGGGGGAGGAGAGCGCAATCAAACTGAAGAAGCCTGCAATAGAATCAGAGAGATGCGGACTTCATACAAGTTCCAACTGTCTAGACCCTGATGGAGATGCGCCAAAACCCAAGAAAGCTAGGCATCAGGCATGCTGGCCTTGTCAGCTTAGGGAAGGCTATTGAGATGACATTCAAACTTTGAGGAAGGTGAAGAGTTAGACAGTGAAACTCAGGAAGAAGGGTATCCACCGCTTATATCCAGTCAAGGTGGAGGAAGTGTTGAGGAGTTGACTGGACCTAATCGTCAGATAATCTAAATTAATGATTATGGTTCAGGTGTATCCTAAGTATCTGAAGTTGGGACTTGCAGCCTAGTGATTTCACTTAATTATATTTGACTATGATGACATGGGCTCGAGGGCTTTGTTGGTTAGGACAAACTTTTTTATTTATTGCGGGGAAGGCCGACCATGGGACGGACACTTCCAAATATGACTCAGAAGAGACTAAACTTAGTACTAGGGAAGGCACCCCAGAAAAGCGATGCTATCTCTTGTTGCCAGCGGGAACGCCACTTATGGAAAGGGGGAGGGAACATGTGAAGGGGCTGTAGCCACAATTGAACACGCGTGGAGGAAGGGGTCTGATTTGATGAACCAGACTGGGAACCAGGAGGAGACCAGAAGTCAGCGACGCGGTGGGAGGTATCCAAACATCCATGCTTGAAAGTGGTCCACCAAATGAGACTGGAATCTGTGGACAGCTTCTGGGAGGGTGGGGGTGGAGCCTGCGATGGCATCTAAGACAATCGTGTGGATGGTTCACGTGGTGATTGCAACCACCAAAGCATGGAGGGAGGGTGGAAGGGAGAGGCCATTGATAGAGCAAACATATCTCTTGACAGACTGAAGGGATGCGTTTGATCCTGTTCCAGCAGACGTTGAACTTCGCGCCATATTACTTTAGAGGTAGGGCACTTCTCCAGGCGGTGGAACAGCGTTCCATACTGGCCACACACGACACAGGATGAGTGTAAAGCGTTAGAGCGCTCAGCTGTATGATACACCCGCCTCAGGCAGCGCCACACATGGGAGCGTACTTGAGGCTGCAACAGAGGATGGTGTGCATATTTCCAATAGTTTTTGGGTCTCAATGGAGTAAGGGATGTCCATCATGTCCAGGTAGTCCACCCTGGATAGGACATGAGGCCGTGTGGGGATCACGCCATCTTGGATTGTAGCCCCTGTACCTCTTGTGTGAACTGAGGAGAGGGGCGGCCTCTCTGGGCTGTGTGTCCGCTAATAAAAATTCTCCATTCAACGCTCCGCATGGAGAGGAGGATTCGTTTGTAGTGGGTTTTAGTCCCGTGAGGACCTGTGGCCGATGTGTGTGATGCGAGGTATTTCATCAGGGAGTGGGGGTTCAATGGGTTGTTGAGGCCCAAGGCTCAGGAGAAGTTGGAGCAGGCCGCATGGGACCAGTGTTGGGAGGATAGCGTAGGGGCAGCGACGGCCGCAATCCAGGTGCCCAGGATCTTGGCAGCATGGGCTCTGAAGTCGAGCAGACCCATGCCACCATGATGATGAGGGCCAAACATGACCTCTAGCCATACTGGTGGAGGGCGGCCTGACCAAAGCCATCCTTGCAGCAGGGCATACAAGTATTTGAAGAAGCTTGGGGAGAAGGGGATGGCGTGGGCTCCAAACCAGATTTTTGGAGAGGAGCATAGAGTTGGCTAAAACAACCCTACCAGTAAGGGAAGTAGGGTGGGCTCTAAGAGAGGCGATTCGCTTCATCACGTTGTCCAGAATACGGCACTCGATTACTGCTGACGCGTATCCGCCTGCCTCCATCCACATGCCCAGATGGCGTACCAATCCTATGGTAGGTGTGGCATGAAGGGGAGCACCAGTGGAGCGGCGTGTGTTGAGTTATTAAGGCATGGACGTGGGCGAGCAGATGGGACAGGTTGGGAACTAATTGCTGGGACCCAGCAGTTCTGAAACTGACCAAGGAGGATGATTTCGGTTTTGGAGGCGTTCAGTGCCGCGTTGCTTACCCGGGAATATTCCTGGATGAGGGCTTCAAGCGCGCGTGCATCTTTATTATTAGACACCCCCACCACGCAGTCATCTGCGAACGCCATTATCTTAACTGGGGCTTAGCCTTGCACATGGACCCTAGTGAGTTGGGCATTCACATTTCACAGTAGTGGGTCAAGGCTGAAGTTGTATAAGAGTGGGCTGAGGGGGTCCCCTTGTCGCAAGCCCCTTTGAGGGCGGACTACTTCCGTTAGGAAGCCAGGGCCACGTACTGCCATTGTTGCAGAATCTGTGAGCAGCATCACCCAGTTGATGAAGCGAGGGGGTAAGCGGAATTGATGGAGGCAGGCCCTGAGGTATTCCCAGTTTACTCTATCATAGGCCTTTTGTTGGTCCAAAGATACTAGTGCCCCAGAGGCTGTGGACTGACATGCATTAGCCACGGAGTGCACGTTGTCCCAAATCAACCTTCTGGAAATGGAACCAAATTGTTCTGGGGAGATGGTGGCAGATGCTACAGTCCCTAAACGGTTAGCAAGATTTTTGTTAAAATTTTGGTGTCTGTTTTTGTTAGAGAAATGGGGTGCCAGTTGGCTAAGTCTAGCTTATCCCCTTTCTTGAAGAGTGTGATGGTAAAGGCCTCATGTCCTCCTGGTAGTAGGCGCGTTTCCAACATGCTTTGGTTAAGTGAGGCGAGCAGCAGTGGGGGTATATATTTGAAGTACATTTTATAGAATTTATATGGAATGCCATCTGGGCCTGGGTATTTTCAGTTTGGTGCAACACGAATGGCTGTCCATAATTCATTTGGAGTAATCAAATTCATTATTTCCGTGTATCAGAAAATGGTGCAGATGTGGGCTCAGTTGAGAAATTCTTCCACTTCAGCTGGCTGAATTGGATCAGATTGGTACAACTTGGAGTAATACTTTTGTGTTTTGATTGCCACTTCAGCTGGCATATCCGCAATGGAATCATCTGATCTTCACACCTGTGTGCAGGCCATACTCTGGTGTGGTGCGAAATTTTTTTTAAAGAAATGTGCGGTGCACTTGTCGCCTTTTGTGATGCGTTTGGCCCCGTACTGAACACAAACCTGATGTTTGTGTTGCCTTTCAAGTGCATTGAGGTGGGCGGCTGCCTCTGCCCACTTCCAGCTCCATGCAGAGCTGTATCCTGTAGCTGAAATATTGGACTCCAGGTGTGCCAACTCTTCCAGAGCGTGCGAAATGACCCCCAATGTGGCTCGTGAGCATCTGGAGGAGAGATGGCAAGAGTGGCGGATGGTATCATCTTTGAAAGTTGCCCATGTGGAAATGGGGTCCGCGCAAAATGGTGCAACAAACTCTTTTGCCAAAGTTGCTGATTCCACCCACGTGGTTAATCCTTGCGACGCAAGCTCAGAGGGGCAGATTTTGCACCAATGTGGGGCCTTAGCAGCTGTGACAGGTAGGTGGTAGGTTATTGAGACCAGTTAATGGTCAGAGAATTCCATTTTTGTTGTTTTGAAGTGGGAGATGTGGGGCTGGAATTTTGCCAGCGTTAGGATAAGGTTAATGCGGGTCATGGACCCTAATTGGCCGTTGTGGATGTGGGGGCACATCGTGTTTTTGAGTAGCGGGGCATGTCATGGCAGCACATCCCTTAACCTGAGGGTGGCCTTTAGAATGTGCAGTTCTACATGACCCTGGGGGGCGTGGGCTGAGGAAGGCCACCGGTCTGTTGGTGTGTTTAGCCAACAGTTCATGTCGCTGACTATGAAAGGGTCTGGGGGTAGTGGGAGGGATTTGACTTATGAGAAAAATTCCTGACGCTTGCGTGCACCATTTGGGGCATAGATGTTGACAATTGCGTGCGCTACGTCAGCCCAAGAGAAAGTGACAATGAGAACTTGGCCATTTAAAAATGTTTCTGATGATAAAAATTTGAAGAGATTGATTCTCCAAACTAGCACCCCACAGTTCTCTGACCAAAAGGATAGGGATGAGAGGAGCATTGTTTTCCAAGCTTCCTCAAAACCTCGTGGACAGTGGGACTCCTGGATGGCCAGTATATCCACAGGTAAATTTTGTTGTAAAAAACTCAGTTTCCTAGCCCAGGACGGGGAGGCCTTGAGTCAGGCGATATTCAACATCCCTAAAGTGAAGGTTTCCCCCATAGCACCTTAGGTGCAAGAGGGTGGGCACCTGGGCCCACCAGCCTCCTCTAGATCCCATGGGCCTTCATAGCAGCGCAGGTGTTAGCAGCAACGCTATTGAAATTTTTGTTAATTTTTGTGGAAAGAGTTGCATTGGCTTTAGCCTTCACTTTTTGTTTTCCCAATGTCAGACAAATTTTTTGCGGTGTGTATGAGTTCAGTGCACAGTTGAGCGGGTCAAAAAAATTTTAGTCAGGATGGGTCCCAAGTCAGTTTTGACTGGAGCTTGGGTGCAATGATTGGGTGAGATTGAGTCCCTAAACAGATTTTTGGATTGAGTGGCCCACTCAGCATGGGCTTCCCAATCTGATTGGTTGATGGATTCCCAAGTTGCTTCTGCCACAAAGGTTTCAATGTCTTCCTGGCGTTGGGAATGTGGGATAGCAGTGGTGGCTTTGGCCGCTTCCTTGGCCATGGCCCTGCGGGCCTGCTTGACCTTCTTCCGCTATTGCGGGGAGATAGGCTTTACCAGTAGGTAGCAGCCTTGTGCTCCCCACGGGAAAGCCTTTTGGTGCTTACAGTTGGTTCATAGTGCGCCTCTCCGCTGGCCATGGCCGCTGAGGGTGCTCTTGGAATGTGACACCCTCTTTGGTGGGGCATGCGTGCACCTTATGGCTGAACATGTCCTAGTGGGTGCAAATGGGGGGCGCACTGTCCACGGTCACCCAGAATGGGTGAGTGGTATGCCCTGCAATATCAATAGAAGTGGAGTGCAGGATCTGGTTTAGGTCCTTTGCAATCTCCTCGGTTAGGGTCAGGACTGCAATGGCTTTGCAAGTGCACAGGTGTGGCATCAGCGTGAAGCATTGCATTTCAAAAGATTGTATTTCGCCATATATGGCGAAACCATCTTTCAGGTGTTGTTCCAAAATGTCACTTTTACTGTAGTAGGCAAAAAGTCAAACGTGAGGAAAATTTGGTCTGATTTTGTCCATCTGGTGCATTTGGTTTCGATGACCCATTGCCCTTCAGGGAAGTCGACCAATATGTGCACCGCAGCAGCCTCATCTGCTGCCCCTTTGTTTTTGAAACCTAGGTCCAGCCAACCACGTGACATGGAGTGAGGTGCGATGTACACCACAGTTGGGAAAATTGTGTGCACATCTTCACAAAATTTTTCCCATAAGGCCATTTGTTGGATGTCCAGAAACATGCGGACTCCAAATTCCACTGACAAAAGTGGCTGGGAGTGTGGCGTGTTGATGTACTGGTTGCATCATGCTTGCCATGCGAGTATTTCTGAGGAAATAGTGACCGCCAGTTTTTTAAAATTTTTGTCCATTCCACCAGTTTCTCCGGGGCGTTTTTGAATGTTGGAGGCCGCGGGCCTTCCACCTGCTCCTCTTACCTTACTTGCCCAACTGCTCCATGACATGGGTGCAGACTAATCTCCTCTGTGAGATTATCAAACTAGATTCAGACTTGAATTGAATAGGTTGAAAAAGTGATTGCAACGAAAAAGAAAAGTTTGTTTTGTTAGGTCAAACTTAAATCTAAGTTTTGATTTAATGACTCAGGCACGTGGGCTTTATTGGTTTATGTCAAAATTAGTTTTTAATGTCAGTCAAGTTTTTGATTGAATTAATTACTAATTAGTGATACGAATCTCCTTGGTATGTGCTGCCAATTGCATGTGAAAGTGAATCAGTTCAGCTATTTTGAAGATATGACGAAAAGCCATCTCAAGGATGATGATGGTGTTTACTCTGACTCTGAGGCTGAGCATGATGCCCTGAGTCAAAGTATTTGTAGACATCATTACAAACTTTTTACATGGCCAAGGGTCACTGAAAAGTAAGGCGTCATGGGTAAGATGTGGTTAACATTAAACCCTATAAATAACCCTTGCAATTACACTAATAAAGATAATCTTTAACTTCTGGATTAAGGTTCAAATTTATCTTATAACCGTTTTTGCATTATCCCTTTATTATATATTAAAGTCGATTTTCGCTTGGAATCAGTAAGATCAGGGCAGCGTGCCGTCATCCAAGTGAAATGACCAGGTATACAAATGAAGTATTACCAAAAAGCTATATCATAAATTTAAAGCACCATCCTGTCAATTGTCCTCACACAATAGATTCTCAAAGCTGCAGTTTCCACCAAACAACGAACCAGCCCTCAGGTGAAGCCCAAGTTATCAACAGAGTCCATAATCAAGTGTAACTTGGCGTCAGGGGGCTTGGGTGCCTCGATCTGGAAGGGACCTTAGTGGCCCAAGGGAGCACCTGGGACTTTGGCATATGTGATAGGAGGAAGTGGCCCACATAGTTGGAGACCTCCTCAAAGAGGTCCGCCACTAAGTTCGCCCAAGGAACCATAAGTAAAACGTAGAACAAAGGATAAATTTATTTTTAAGAAATTTGACCAACATTTCTTGTTG
>JAKSZP010012703.1:0-23494 GCA_022478985.1 Massospora cicadina
CTTTCCACGGGAAACAGCATCCAATGTTCCACGCTTCTCTGCTATCCCCCTATTCTAGAACACCATCTATTGCCCCTAAACCAGTTGTTTTGAAGGATTCAGTCAATTCAGAGATGGAAGCAATCTTGGCATTGCGCTGGTCCTGACGTTTAATTCATTACCTTGTGGCTTGGAAGGGTTTTCCGTCTTATGAAAGTAGCTGGGTCAGTGCTCATGATTGTGCTAACTGTCATGAGTTAGTCAAAGCATTCCATGTGGCGCACCCCAAAGCCCCTTCCCCTCCCCCTAAAATTGAAGCAATCATGGCCATTAAACTTCCCAAGGCCTACAAGAGCGTCGCGATGGCTCAGTTCCTTGGTGGCAGTGCTCCTCCCCTTCCTAAAGGTAAGGGTATTGTAAGTCTTGGGAATGAACCTCTCAATCTGGACTGAGATCAATTCCCATTCCACTCAAAAAAAGGCTTTAAGATGACACCCATTCTCTCACATTCTAGGAATATTTAGCTCATGTGGTGGATGAGAGATGGGTAACGGCGTACCTTCTAGGAGTTGCAACCCCCTTCCAGTGGCCTCTTATGCCAAGTTGGTAGAGATATTTGAAGAGTATGCCAGGAAGTGGCAAAAAGCGCAAAATTCCCCAAAACTGCTGAATCCCTACCAGTACATTCAGCACACACCCATCCCAACAGGTACAGAGGTGGTTAACCCCTTTCTCACCAATTAGGCTCAGCCCTATGTGTCTTGGCTTTAGGCACAATCTGCTGAACATCCAAAACGTCACTGCCATAGAAAAAGTATGCACACAACAAAAAAAATTAAATTTGAGTAATGAGCCCAAAACAAATTTGGATAAGCAGTATGGACCCAAGTCAGTTGGAAATTAAGTCCAGAACCCAATTTGACAGCTTAGTTTCAATTTATTCTTGAATGCAGTTGCATTTACATTTAAATTTTTCCCCAGCAAGTTTATAGGCAGCAGTCCCCAACAGATATTGCTGCCACTCCATTTTTTACTTTACTTCTCTTTAATTTTAATAAAAAAACTTGGAAAAATCTAATACTCTGACTTAAAACATTTTAATGAATAAAAAACAGGTGATGATCCACATCTCAGCACCTTCTGGATGGTCCTCTTGGCCAGGCTTCTTTTATTTCACACATCAATTTGGACGGATATGCCCATAGCATTCTAGAACAAGTTCTGGGTGGTAACTCACCTGGAGTTCTAGGACAGTCTAAACATTATTATCAGCACGTCCATGAAAACCTTCACCTTCATTAGTAGGCATTCAACTTCTTATATACCTCACCTCCATTTGATTAATTAACTTTATTATTAACTATTTGTTTCTCTATCTCTTAATCTATTGGCTTAATCTAAGCCATTTGATCCAATAATTTAGTCTAACCTCTGATTTTAAAAATGCTTAAATCTAACCAGATTGGTTAATCTAGTCATACTCAACTAAATGGTGGATTTTGAGATGCCCTTATCAGTTCTAGCCACCTGTCATAAGTTGATTTAAAATAATCATGTGCTCTTTAATATGCAATCAGTTGTGGTTTCAATGCAACAGTTCTCTGTACCAAATATGCCTCAATCATTTATCACAATCATGGTGGGATTATTTTTAATAAGCTAGCCACTAGTCCATATTGGTTAGTGGTTAAACTGAGGAAAGCTAATTAATCATTTCTTCAGTTATACTTGACTAATGGATCTACCCAGCGTTGCTTGGGTTTATTTATTTACAGATAATTTTAACTGATTAATTTAGGATTTGATTTATATGTTAAAACTTACCCTGATAATGTTAGTAAACACAGATATTTTAAAAAGATTAATATGAAATCAAAATCAATAAAATTACTAAAAATTTTACTAAGTAAGAGAAAAAACACCTTAAAAGATATTTACAACCATTTCAGATGGTTACAGAGCATCATAGTAGAAACAAACGTTTAGTGAAAATAAGTATAGTCATCAAAAAAGCTTATCTTGAATAGATACTGATTAAAAGAAAATCTCAGATGATCATACTGCAAATAAACTTGTAATAACTTTACTAATAAATATCTACAGATAGTAAAGAATAAAGTAATACTCAAAAACCTTACCTTAAAATGATCTCAATAACACTTGAAATTTAAGAATGTTGTGCTGAATTCAAATATCTAATAAGACTATATATAAAATCAATTTTTTGTTGTTAAACTATTTTTATTGAACTGAGGTAAGCTGACCAGGGGACAGACATTACCGAATATATGTGAAACTAAGAGAATAACTAAGAAATATAAAAATTGGGCACCCCAGGGTACTCAAGTTACCCCTGTTGCCAGCGGGACTGCCAGGTATGGGGGGGTTGGTGCACTACTCCGAGGGGGTTTCCCCTGCTATAAAGCAGGGTTGAAGGAAAGGGTCTGTGTGGAGGAACCAGAGTGGGAACCATGATTCTATGAGCGCTTTTTGTCTTGGTCTCATATATCCATAGAGCCAGGCTTGGAAGTGCTATAGTAAGTGGACATGGAATCTGTTAATAATCCCATGAATGGTTGGGACCGTGCCCTTGAATGCATCTAATGCAATTTTGTGTATTGTCCACATTGCAATGGGTATTATTAGGGAGCGGAGGGTAGATGGGATTGGTGACTCGATCTGGAGCGTGAAGATACTCTTTGATATCAAGAATTCCTGTTCGTTTTGAACCTTGAGCAGGCGTGCGACTTCCTGCCATATAGCTTTGGTTGGGGGGCATGTTTCTAGGCGGTGATGTAGGGATCCCTTTCCTCCACATACTGCACATGCATTGTGGAGGGAGTTGGAGCGGTCCGCCATCCTATAGGTCCTTCTCAAACAGCGCCAGGCGTTTGCTCTTATCCTTGGTTGTAGAAGTGGGTGGTGTGTCATTTTCCACATTGCTTTCTGTGTGGTTAAATCATAGGGAATGTCCAGCATATCTAGGTATTCTATCCTAGCTATGCTTGGGGTTGTTGCGAGCATATCCCTCTGGGGGTGGTTTTCTGGGTTTTTTTAATTTGAATTGGGGGCTGGGTCGTCCCCTTCCCTGTATAGTACCCATGTTCTCTATGGTCCATCACATATGGCGGATAGTTCGAAGTTATGTTTGGAATGAGGGGAGGTTCCATGCGGACCTGATGCAGTAGGGTGCTTGGCAAGGTATGAAAGTAGTCTGGGTGAACTATGTGGGTTGATTAATTTGAGCGCCTGTGTAAAGTTAGTCCTTGCTGCTCTGGACCAATGTTGTTGTGGGAGATCTGGAGCAAGGATTTCCTTTATCCAGGTACCTAGGATGTGATTGACATGGCTCTCAAAATCTATTAGTCCCATGCCTCCGCTTGAGCATGGGCCAAATAGTGTTTCCATCCATATAGGAGGGTGAGAGCCAGACCACAGCCAGCCCTGGATAAGCGCGCGAATTGAGTTTATAAAGGTAGGTGAGAAGGCTATCGCATGGGCCTGGTACCACAGTATTGGGAGGACGAGCGAGTTAGCAACTGTAACTCGTCCTGTTAGTCCTGGGGTTCTTCCCTTGAGGGAGGCGACGCGTTTGGATACCCGCTGTAACAGGTTACTTTCCATTGTCTCATTAACATATCCCCCTGATTCTAGCCAGATTCCAAGGTGTCAGACAGGAGTGGTGGTGGGAGGTGTTGCAAAGGGTAATATAATTGGGTTTTTTCTTCGAGTGTTGGTGTGAGGTTCTGATGTTGTGGCCCAATTTTTTGTGTATTTGCCTAAGAGGATGATTTCTGTCTTCCTTTTGTTGAGCGATGCATTGCTCACCTTAGAGTATTCCTCTAGAGTGTGTTCCAGCTGTCGGGCATCTTCATTGTTTGTTATACCTGCTACGCAGTCATCTGCAAAGGCCAATATCTTGACTGTTGGTTGTCCTAGTGCGGTTATCCCCATGAGATGTGAGTCAGTTACTTAGAGGAGCGGGTCAAAGCTGAAATTGTATAGCAGTGGGCTGAGGGGATCCCCTTGTTTGAGCCTATGTGTGGTTTAATCTTGTTTGTTAGGAATCCAGGGCCGCATACAGCCATGGTTGCAGATTCTGTTAGGAGCATCGCCCATTTTATGAATCTTGGTGGGAGTTTGAAGGCATGTAGACATTCTTTTAGGTATGGCCAGCTAACACGGTCATACGCCTTTT
Organism: Massospora cicadina; assembly: GCA_022478985.1. NCBI lineage: Eukaryota > Fungi > Entomophthoromycota > Entomophthoromycetes > Entomophthorales > Entomophthoraceae > Massospora > Massospora cicadina. The sequence goes on from JAKSZP010012703.1 coordinate 4,178, forward strand.
CCTGATCCAAGAAGACCAGGGCACCAGTTGCTTTGGATTGGCAGATGTTTGCAACAGGGTGTATGTTGTTCCAGATTGAACGCCCTGGTATAAAACCAAACTGGTTGGGTGATAGGGAGTCAGATGCAATTGCGCCTAACCTAGCTGCTAGAATTTTTGTTAGAATTTTTGTGTCAGTGTTGGAGAGTGCAATTGGGCGCCAGTTGGCCAGATCCAACTTGTCACTCTTTTTATACAAGGTTATAACGTAGGATTCATGGCCTCCTGGTAATAGGCATGTTTCCAACAAACTCTGGTTCATTGACGCCAATAGGAGGGGGCGATTTGTTGAAAATATTTTTTGTAAAATTTGTAGGGTATCCCATCAGGCCCTGGGCATTTCCTACGTGGTGCACCGCGAATTGTCTCCCAAAGCTCCTCCCATGTGATAAGGGATAGTATATTGTAATTTGGTGGTGTACTTTGTATCTTGGCAGTTTGAATAAATTTTTAATTTTTTGTGGATCTGTTGGCATATCGTGATATAATTCAGTGTAATAGCGGTGTACTTCCGCCTTTACCTCCTCAGGGTCAGTTGCCACAGTGCCGTTGGTCTTGCGGACCTGTGTGCATGTGGGCTGGTTTCCGTGGGAGTGGAATTGGCGGAAAAAGTATGTTGAACAGGTTTCACCTTCCTTTATGAACTTACCTTTGTTCAATACTTTGATTCTGTGTTGGTGTTCAAAGATGAGATTGTTAAGTCGGGCTGAAATTTCTGCCCATTTGCATCCCCAATTAGGGTTAAAGCCAGATCTCAGAGTATATACTTCCAGGTGGTCTAGTTCTGCCAAGGTACGCTTGATTGTGGCTGTGTCCGCGGTGTACTTGCGTGATGCAATATGTCAGGTTTTGTTGATTAGATCTTTTTTGAAATTTTCCCATGTTCCAATGGGATCCAAAGTGAATGGGACTGTGAATTCTGGTTTTGTAGCCTTGTTTTCAACCCAGTCAGATATCTCAGGCAATCTTATATTTTCTGAGTGAAGCTTTTTCCAAGGCGACACCTGTGTGTGGGATTGGGTTGGCGCTAACTGCACCATAACTAATCGGTGATCAGAAAAATTGATATTTTTTGTTGTAAATTTGTAGATTCTTGAGTGGTGGGATTGTGGGATGAGGATGTGGTCAATACGACTCATTGATATGAGCAGTCCCTCACATATGTTGGGTCTTGTCATATGGGGAAGGATTGGTAAATTGGGAGGGAGAGCATCCTGTAAGCCAAGAGATGCCTTCATTGTGCGACATTCAATGTGTCCAGGTGGGTATCCCCTGGGATTAGGCCATTGATCTGTATTGGGGTTATCCCAGCAGTTGAAATCGCCTAACATGATGATATCTGGTGGGAGGGTGAGGGTAGAAATTTTTTTCAAAATTTTTTCTCTCAGTTGCAGTGCACAGTACATAGATACATGTTAACGAAATTAATTAATCTTGGCATGTGATTGTTGCTACCAGGACTCGACTGTGCAAGTGTGATGATGGATTTGTAATTTTAAATTTTTTATTGTTTTGGACTATCACCCCACAGTGAGACGTCCATACTGATTGTGATGGTGCGACCCTGATTGACCAGGATTCTTCTTCCCCTTGTAGGCAGTGGGTTTCTTGGATGGCCAAGATGTCTACAAGAGGTTTTTGCAGGAATGCCAGCTTTTTAGCTTGGGACATATGAGCCCTGGCTCCCACAATATTTAACATCCCTATTGACACCGAGGTGCCCGTGGCGCCTCAGGAGCAGTTGGGAGGACCCTCTGGTCCTATCCCAATGCGGCTCATTTTGGCCATGCTCCACATCTGTACTCCAACTCTTTCACTGCCATTGTTGGTTCCCTTGATCTTACTTAATGATTCAAGGGAATTGCAGTTTTTTGCATCTGCATCAACTTTTCCTGCACAGGTCTCATGTTGATTTGATGCGGGTTGTTGATTGGATTTTATATTTTTGAGGTTCAACTTTGTTGCATTGTGCACCACATTTTCACCCAAATTGTGGTTGCATTGTTCCTCAGTATGTGCATGACTGATGACACTTTGTGGCTCAGTCTGGTTACTGTGAAAATTTTTGACCTGGGCATATTGTTCTGATTGGTTGGTTCGGTGAATATCTGAAATATCCTCCTGAATTTGTCCGTGGTTAATGGCGGATTCTGCATGTGCCGCCACTTCAGCCACTGCTCTCTTGCAGGCTTTTTGTGCTGCTTTACGCTGTTTACTTGAAACTGGGTCCACGATGGAGTATAGTCCATCTTAACCCCAGCGGAATGGGTGGTGGCCATCAGTCATTTTGGCGAAGTTTTCATTATCTTCATCCATAGCTTCTTCACAAAAATCATTTTCCATTAAGCCCTCTTTTACAGGGCATGCATGTTCCTTGTGGCCCAGTGAGCCACAGTGGTTGCAAATGGGTGGTGCGCATTCCATTGTAACTTGGAATGCAGCTGACTGGCCCCCATCTGCAAAGTGAAATTCTGCTGTGAAGGGAATTCTGGATAAATCCTCTTCCACTTCTGGGAAGGGGTTGATTACAGCGATAGCTTTGCCCGTGCACAGGTCAGGCATTAAGCGAAATTGCTGTAATTCAAGTTGTTGGATTTCTCCATAGGCCACAAGACCTTTGCGGAGCTCCTCCTCGATTACCTCATGAGGAAGGTTGGTGGGGAGCGAGTCAAAGGAGATGAACAAAGTTTTCACTTTGTTCCATCTGGTGTGCACGGTGCGCACAATTTTTTTGCCCTCAGGGAGGGCAATTTCCATGCAGATTTTTGCTGCGGCATCAGCTTCATCAGCTGTTTCAAAACTAATATTGATCCAGCTGTGGCTCATGTTGTTGGTGGCTACGTACACCGCGTGAGGGAAAAGTGAGGGCTGGGCCTCACATGTTTTCTCCCACAGGGTCGGTGACTCATCCCCAAGGAAGAGTCTGATCCCATGTTCCACCTTTGACAAATTTGGTTGAATTGAATGTACATGTATTGCGCATGCTTTACAGTAAATACCATAAACCCAGATGGTGTCTGAGTTTGCAATTTCTTTGTAGATTGGGTTCCTGGTCCCCCTCCAGGGCGTTTCTTGACCTTAGTTGCACCGTTAAGCGCACGGCTTGCCATGACACTCGCCCATGTTGTATTATTTTTGTTATTAAAGTCACCCATCTTTCCTGTGTGTGATTATCCAAATTTGCTGTTCAAATTGAATCATAGTAACTAAAGTGATTGTTATGAGAAAGAAAAGCAATTTTTGATGTTAAACCAAAAACAAATATTTAGTGAATATTTTTCCTCATAGTTAAAGTCAATTAAAGTGTATACTTAACATCATAAATATAATATTGTAATCTAAGTGAAGATGAAAATAACAGTGAATATTTTTACAAAGTAACCAAAAACTAATAAAGTGCTTACCTTTGTGCTAAAATTATAATTTATGCAGTCTTTCTGCAGTTTAAGCAGTGGTATAATCAATAAGATAATTAGTACTATAAAAGGGGGTGGAAGGCGAGTCGGTAAGGGCATATGGCTACCAACCTGAAGGTTGCAGGTTTGATTCCCACCCTTTGCACATCAATTTGGGTGCCAGCCAAAGGAAGCTATTGGCGGTTAGTAGGTCTAATAACACGAAAACCTTACCCATGACGTAACCAGAAAAATTTGAGTCCCAATCTGGAGGTGGAAAAACTTTCTTTGACGGAGTTGACCCTGTTCAGGTTTCATGTTATTTCTTTCTTTTGGTAATGCCTGTCCCCTGGTCAGCTTGCCTCAGTTAAATAAAATTAGTACTATGAAATCTTTATATCTAATATGATACCTAGGATTATATCTAATGTTGGATATATATTGAAACCACAATATCTATTTATGCATTAATATTGATAAAAGCACCACCCTGCCATAGCCCAACAAATCCCACCCCGCGCTAGTATGGCTTCAGCGCCTGATCATTTCTTTTGGGCTCAGGTCAATAATGGTAGGCATATTTGTTCCCTCTGCTTTGGCCTCGACCATGCAAAAAAAGCGTGCCCTCAGGCCAATTCCGCGGCTACAGCTTCTGAGCTCCCCTCTGGAGGTTCAGTATGTGGCACTTTGCTGCCCCCTCCCACCCTCCAATCTCGTTCAGTGGGCCTGCATGTAAAATCAGCCCCCCAAAACCTCCAGCCTCACTCTCCCACCTAAATCCACCCCATCCAATCAGAGCAATGCTTGGACCACCTTTGGCAACCAAGCAGCCACCCATTTGCCCAATCCCATCCACCCAAAAGTGAACGCCACTATTCCAGTGAACCAAAATCCATGGGATCTATTGGCTGAGACTGATGAATCAGATAATGCCCTCATTAGTAGGCATACAGGTTAACCTCTCTGCCAATTTGATTATGGTCAGGCAGAATTTTTCCTTCTTGACTTTGATGAAACCCCTACCCCTCGCCATTTTGCTCCTCTGCCCAATACAGCCCCCTTCCAAAGTGACCACCAGCTCGCCTTAGCTGCGGTGGCCTCTCCTCAGTGCCCAAAACTATGCACCGCGGTGGCCCAGTCATTGGCTCAGTTCCAGAATGGCCTGCCCACCCTCTTCTCCCCCAACTTCCCTGAATCTGCCTGCAGTGACATCTTGAAAATATTCAATGATGTTGAAGTTGCTGTTATAAATGTTGCAACACTTGCTTCATTCAACCCCTCAGCCAAAATCACCCTCCATAGTATCTCCCTTTTCACTCAACTTTCTGAAGCCCACAAAGAAGCTGAAATTCTCTTCGCTGCTTTTATTGAATCACTTTCCCATCATTATCTTGATGAGGAAGTGGAAAACTCTTACTACGCTGACCTCCACCCCCACTGTGTGGATGCTTCAATGCCCTGGCTCTCTGCTCTGGTCTGGTACTGTAACCAACATCCCATGATTGAGGCGGGTCTTTCTGAAACCAACCCCCAACCCCTCCTCACCCTCCGCCATGGTAGGTTAGCAATTTCCACTTCCCACTTGGTTAGTAGTTTTATTTTGTCATTTTGGTGTTGTGATTTGGTACTGTCCATCCCCTGGTTGGCGTACCTCAAATAAATCGAAATATTGATAAAAGCACTGTCATGATTATGATATGACTGGACAATAAGCCCTAAGTTATTAGGCAGAATGGGTAGAATTTGCCAATTATAATCTAAATTATGATTATTTGAGCACCTAATGATGAGGCAATATTGGGTTTGAATGGATGGTTATTGAATCACTTCCAAATGAGGTGATTAGGAGGTGTTGATGCATGACAATTAATTGGTAAATTGTCACAAACTAGGTGATATTGAATTTAATGTATGAAGACTCTGCCTGAATCAATGAGATATGATGGAACTACATAACTAAGCCAATGAAATATCATCTGAAGTCACTGAGGTATACCATTTTTCCTCTCAAATTTGTTTTCTTAAATTTTAAATATTATCTTTTTTTTGTGTTTCAAATTCATCTTTTTAAATTTTAATTTGATCTGTAAAAAAACAAAATTTAAAGATTAATAAGGCAAATTTGAGATGTAAAAGTTCAAAATTATTATGTAAAAAGATGGAAAACTTTTATCTCTCATTGCAATCACTTTTGCAACCTATTCAATTCAAGTCTGAATCAGGTCTGATAATCTCACAGAGGAGATTAGTCTGCGCCCATGTCAGGGAGCAGTTGGGCAAGTAAGGTAAGAGGAGCAGGTAGAAGGCCTGCAGCCTCCAACATTCAAAAATGCCCCGTAGAAACTGGCGGAATAGAAATTTTTTTAAAAAACTGGCAGTCACTATTTCCCCAAAAATCCTCTCATGGCAAGCACGATGCAACCAGTACATCAACACGCCGCACTCCCAGCCACTTTTGTTGGTGAAATACAGAGTCCACATGTTTCTGGACATCCAACAAACAGCTTTATGGGAAAATCTTTGTGGGGATGTGCACACCTTTTTCCTGACTGTGGTATACGTCACACCTCACTCCATGTCACATGGTTGGCTGGACCTAGGTTTTGAAAACAAAGAGGCAGCAGATGAGGCTGCTATGGTGCACGTAGTGATCAACCTCCCCAAAGGGCAATGGGTCGTCAAAACTAAATGCACCAGATGGACAAAATCCAATCAAATTTTCCTCATGTTTGACTTTTTGCCTACTACGGTAAAACGTGACATTTTGGAGCAACACCTGAAGGATGGTCTCACCATTTATGGCGAAATACAATCTTTCAAAATGCAACGCTATACGCTGATGCCACACCTTTGCACCAGCAAAGCCATTGCAGTTCTGACCCCAACTGAGGAGATTGTGAAGGACCTAACCCAGATCCTGCACTCCACTTTTATTAATATTGAAGGGCATACCACCCACCCTTTCCGGGTGACCATGGACAGCGCGCCCCTCATCTGTACCCACTGTGATGTGTTCAGCCATAAGGCACATGCATGCCCCACCAAGGAGGGCGTCACATTCCAAGAGCACCCCTCGGCAGCCAAGGCCAGCAGAGAGGCACACTACAAACCAACCGCAAGCACCAAAGAGGCTTTTCTGTGGGGAGCACAAGGCTGCTACCTACTGGTAAAGCCTATCTCCCCACAAGAGCGGAAGAAGGCCAAGCAGGCCCACAGGGCCGCGGCTAAGGAAGCAGCTAAAGCCACCACCGCTATCCCACACTCCCAATTCCAGGAGGACATTGAAACCTTCGCGGTGGAAGCAACTCAGAAATCCATCAACCAATCAGATTGGGAAGCCCATACCAATTGGGCCACCCAATCTGAGGATCCGATGGGTGACTCAAATTCTCCCAATCTTTGCAACCAATCTCTGGTCAAAACTGACTTGGCCTATAACCTACCTAAAAATTTTTTTTCGCCCTGCTCGATGGTGCACTGAACTTATCTGCACCATAAAAAATTTGTCTAATGTTAGGGAAACAAAAAGTGAAGGCAAAAGCCAATGCAACTCTTTCTGCAAAAATCAACAAAACTACTGATAGCCTTGCTGCAGACACCCGCGCTGATGTGAAGGCCCGTGGTGATCTAGAGGAGGCTAGTGGGCCCAGGTGCCCACCCCTTGCACCTAAGGTGTGAGGGGGAAACCTTCACTTTAGGGACGTTGAATATCGCCGAACTCAAGGCCTCGCCATCCAAGGCTAGGAAACTGAGTTTTTTACAACAAAATTAACCCATGGATATCCTGGCCATCCAGGAGTCCCACTGTCCACGAGGTTCCAAGGAGGCTTGGAAAACCATGCTCCTCCCATCCCTATCCTTTTGGCCAGAGCACTGTGGGTGTTAGTTCAATAAAAAATTCTTCAAATTTTTATCATCAGAAACCTTCCTCAATGGCCAAGTCCTCATTGTCAATTTCTTGTGGGCTGACGTGGTGCACGCTATCATCAACATCTATGCCCCAAACGGTGCATGAGAGTGTCAGGAATTTTTCTCGTTGGTTAAATCCCACCCACTACCCCCAGATCCTTTCATAGTCAGCGATATGAACTGTTAGATAAACACACCAATGGACCGATGGCCTTCCTCCTCCCATGCCCCCCAGGGTCACGTAGAACTGCGCATTCTAAAGGCCACCCTTGGGTTAATAGTGCACTGCTATGGCATGCCCTGCTGCTCGAAAACATGATGCACCCCCAAGTCCACAACGACCAATTAAGGTCCATGTCCCACATCGACCTTATCCTTACACTGGCGAAATTCCAACCCCACATTTCCCACTTCAAAACAACAAAAATGGAATTCTCCAACTACCAACTGGTCTCGATAACCTACCACATACCCACCACAGTGGCTAAGGCCCCACATTGGTGCAAAATCTGCCCCCTGAGCTCGCATCGCCAGGATTTTCCACTTGGGTGGAATCAGAAACTTTGGCAAAAGAGTTTGTTGCACCATTTTGAGCGGACCCCATTTCCACATGGGCAACCTTCAAGGAAGATACCATCCGCTACTCTCACCACCTCTCCTCCAGACGCTCACGAGCCACATCAGCTGTCATTACGCGCGCTCTGGAAGAGTTGGCACACCTGGAGTCCAACATCCTGGCTACAGGATACAGCTCTACATGGGGCCAGAAGTGGGCGGATGCAGCCGCCCACCTCAACGCGCTTGTGTGACGGTTGAGGTCTATCCTCAGCATCACATTGCCCTGATCTTTGGTAAGACAGGGCAGGCTGTGTCTTGATGTATGGAGGAGGAGGGGGCGTTGGTCCTGGCAAGGACGCCTAAGGGGCAGGAGCTTGAAGGAGGCCAAGGAGCAAGATGGACGTCCAAGTCGAGGAAAACGGGAATCAAGTAACAGGGGTAGTTTCAAGATTTGATTTGAATTCGAATCAAGATGGAATGGAATGGGTGCTTGGAATTTTCGCGGTTTGTTTGGGATTCGAAATGGAACTGGCGCGGAACTGTTGAGGATCAGAACTGGTACAGAACCATTAAGTGAGGATTCCGCGATCCTGCTGTAAGGTTTACACCAAGTGTCAGTCAGATTAGCACCATAAGCTTGTGTTATATTTTATATTAGCTTGTAGCATGTGTATATAGGGAAGGAACTGGGAGCTGGAGGCTTCTCAGTTCTGTTTTCTATCAACTTGACCCAATATTAAATAAAAGAACTTAAAAATTCATATATTTATAGTTTGAGTTTATTTTAAAATATTGCCTAACTGCAGCCATGTTTGGCTTGAATCAACAAGAATTGGACTTTGAGAGTGAGCTTGGGAGAGCTATCGCCTCCCTTTATACCTTGTCTTGGAGTCAAGGCATGTTGCTGGGGTTAAGTATATTTGCAACTGTCTTCCAGGGGGTGCTTGTCCAATCTTGTAGCGCGCGCACAAGGAGAGTAGTATCAGGAGCCCTGTCAGCCCTATGGTCTGTAACATGGATTTTGTTGCCTAACTCATTTGTGGCTCATTGGAAGGAGCCAGTGCGTTACATTAAACAGAACTCATTTACTTTCCTGTCGTTGTGGTGGCAAGCAAAAGAGGTGCCAGAAGAAGTTGTGTTTCCTAAGTGGTATAACCATACTGCAACACTCTTGATGGTGATAATCTCCACCGCCTTTTTGCTTCATGAATTATACCAGGTTTTAGAGTGTGTGTCCCAGAATGGTGGGAAAGTGGTAGGGCCTGGGAAGGACAAAGGAAGAATTCCCACGGTTTTGAAATTAGAAGACTTGGAACTGATCCACCAGACGTTTAGCCGGGTTCAGTTTCAGGGACATTTGACAAAGGCAGCGGGTGGGGAGGATTCGTTTGCCTTGCAGTTAAGTCAGGTTCTGTTGGCACTTCCAGTAAAGCAGTCCAACTGGGTGCGAGAACTTTTGGAAGAGCAGTCAGGGTTACCCGTATCAGTGGAGGAATGTCTGGATTGGATTGATCGTGCAGCATGTCCAGATGAGACGCAGGATTCGGCCTGGGCGGCTTTACTGCAGTGTGGTCAAGGGAAGAAGTCAGTGGAGGAGTATGGCCAGATGTTCCGCGCATTGGCAAGAGCAGCAAAGGCACCTGAGTCTCAGCTTCCACGAATGTTTCGCCAAAACTTGCAAGCTGATCTATTATTGGCAATGGCGGCGGTGAAACCTGCAGCGACGTTGGAGGAAGAGGTGGGTTTAGCCTTGCAGGTAGAACGACAGTTGAGTTTGGTATGGGCCCGTCAGGAAGTTGCGCGAACCCCAGGGGGATTCAGAGGACAGAGTGGTGGAAGAAGGGCAGGTTCTGAGCCCATATATGGCTCTAAGGGGTTTAGCTATGTGGAGGAAGGGAAGAAGAGTCAAGGGAATCCTGAGGGTATGGTGGAGGTGCGAGAGACAAGGATTCCCATCGAAATTACCACTCAGGATCCTGAGGCTCAGAATAAGAAGGCTCCTTATATTTTTTGCAAGAAACCGGTAAATCCGGTACCTCAAAATAAACCGCTTACTTCTTTTATCCTTATCTGATTTTGCCCATCAGTGTGCTTGTGGGGGATGAAGGAAGGGATTGCGGTGAAGTTCTAGCTTTGATTGATACCGGAGCTGGGGAAAATTATGTTGAGGAGAAGTGGGCAAGAAGCCATGGATTGTAATTACAGAAGGATGGATGGGTGAAGTTGGCAGACACCTCCAAAAGAACGGCGGTATGGCGAGTACAGGCCAAGGTCCTGTTGAGGCAAGGCCCAGAGGAATTCAGGGAGGAGTTTCACGCCGTAGCTCACCTGCCACATTCTGTGGTGCTGGGGATGATATGGTGGCACCATGTCCGTCCACAGTTTGATATGAAGAGAGAGAGGGTTCTGCTGTCACCTAGAGGTCAGGGGACGTGTGAATGGACGTTTAAGTCCCAAGGTTTGATGGTGAAGCACATGGGTGGAATCACCTCAAGTGTGTCAGCGGAGGGATTGCCAAGGGAGTATCAGGATTTCGCGGAGGTGTTTGAGCCTAAAGGTGATGCGCCCTTTTCGCCTACAGGGGATTTTGCATTTGGATTCCAGTTCAAGGAAGGCTCTGAGTTACCAAAGGGTTGTCCAGTCTATCCGTTGAATCCCCGGGCCCGAGAGGCAATGGAGGGTTATGTCCATAAGATGCTGGATATGGGTTTGATTGCGCCTTCCAAGTCGCCGGTGGTTTCGCCAGTCCTGTTGGTTCCCAAGTCAGGGGGAGTTACGTCCTTGTGTTGATTTCTGACGCCTTAATGAGGTAATGGAACCTGACCCCTATCCAATGCCACTCATGGAGAACATTCTGCCCATGATCTCTGGGTGTGGGGTGTTCACCAAATTGGATTTGGTGGACGCTTTTAATCAAATTCCTGTTCGCCCAGAGCACCAGCGGTATATGGCATTCAAATGTCATCTGGGAAACTTCGAGTAAAGAGTTATGCCATTTGGCCTACGCAATGCCCCTGCAGTTTTCCAGCGCATGATTGATCATGTATTGGGGGACTTAATGGGTAAGTGTTGTGTTGCCTATATGGATAACATCCTGGTGTTTTCCAAATAGGTACAGGACCATGTGAGGGATGTGAGAAGTGTGTTGGAGGTGGTTAGGAACGCGGGCTTGAAGTTGAAGCCATCCAAGTGCGAGTCTAATAAAGAATCGGTGTCCTTCCTAGGGAACGTGGTCCTCCAAGAAGGGATAGCGATCTGTCCTGATAAGTTGCAGGCGGTGCGGGAATGGAAGGCTCCTGGGAATAGGACTGAAGTGCGAAGCTTCTTGGGGGTGGTGAATCTCGTGCAGAGGTTTTCTAGGGATCTGGCCCAATGGGCTGTGCCGTTGACAAGACTGATGGGAAACGTGCCATTCGTTTGGGGGAGGCTGAGGAGAGGGCATTTCAGCAGGTGAAGACGAGCTTGCTGACAGCCCCGGTTCTGGCACACCCTGACCCAAACAAACCATTCGTAGTAGAGACTGACGCGTCAAATTTTGCACTTGGAGCCATGTTGTTGCAGGAGGGTAAAGATGGGGTTGAACATCCTGTCTGTTATTTCAGTCGGAAGATGGCACCAGCTGAAACCAACTATCCAGTTTATGATAAGGAGCTTTTGGCAATAGTTGCAGCCTTAGGGGAGTGACAACATCACCTATTGTATGCCAGGCACCCAGTTGTCATCTGAACGGACCATTGAGCCTTAGAATACTATAAGTCCCCACGCCTGATGAACCAGAGGCAGGCCTGATGGCACTTAGAGTTGGTTCAATATGACCTGCGGATTGAATACAAGCCGGGAAAACAAAATATCTTGCCAGATTTATTGAGCCGTGATTCTGGACTGGTATTTTCTGATGAGGAGTTGAGGAAGTTCAACACAGCCACGATGTTGCCACAGAACTTGTTTGCAACGATCCAGGGCTGGAGAGAAGGAATGGCAGGAAGAATCCGGACTGCGCAGCAAAGATGTGAGCTGGGCCAACGGATAAGAGAAGAGACAGGAGAAGGTGAGTCAAGCAGGGGGCATGCAGGATTCTCAGTTCAGGGTGGTATCATACGCCATGAGGGAAGGATTTGGGTCCCAGTGAAGAGTCTGCAACAAGAGGTAATGGCAGCTAATCACGACCATCCTCTGGCAGGTCATCCAGGTCAAGAGAAGACGTTAGATCTTGTTCACCGTCACTATTCGTGGAGAGGTGTGGGTGAGGCGGTGTGGAGGTATGTTTCGCATTGTGTGGTTTGCGCCAGGGCGAAGGCCCAATGGGTGGCACGGGGGGGGGGGAAATTGAAGCCGCTTCAAATTCCTTCTAGGCCATGGTCCTCAGTGAGTGTGGATTTCATCACAGGACTGCCCAAGTCACAGGGGACGGATGCCTTGATGGTGGTGGTGGATCGCCTGACTAAATATGCGGAGTTTTTCCCTTGTCAGTCAACCATTTCTGCAAAAGTGGCAGGACAGATTTTTGTAAATGAGATTTTCTCCAGACATGGGGTGCCTGAAGAGATTGTGTCGGATCGTGGTCCACAATTTACATCTAAATTTTGGCTCCACATGTTGGGAAATCTAAAGATCAAGGCTTGCCATTCGTCAGCATACCATCACCAGTCAGACGACCAAACTGAGAGAGTAAATCAGATATTGGAGCAGTATTTGAGGTGCTATGTCTCAGGGCGGCAGGATGACTGGGTATATTGGGTGAAGATGGCTCAATTTGCTTATAACAATCATAAGCATTCATCCACAGGTATGACCCCGTTTTTCGCAAATCACGGCCAACACCCAGAGGGTATGGGGCCTAGGGAGCAAGGCGGAATCCAGCGGCAGATGAACTGTCGCGAGATACCCAGGACACCCTGGAGCTCCTGAAGAAGAATTTGGTGGTGGCAGTCGCGGCTCAGAAGAGGAAGGCAGACCGGCATATATCTGATGGTAGATCTTTCAAGAGAGGTGATTGGGTCTTAGTGAATGCTCGGAACTACGCCTTGCCTGTAAGGAGCCAGAAATTGGGGCCAGTGGCATTGGGCCCATATCTGGTAGTGAGGGCGGTGAACGAGGTAACATTTGAGCTGAAGCTCCCAGAAGGGTCAAGAGCTCATCCGGTGTTGCATGTATCGCAGCTCAAGCCATTCTTTGGCCAGCCACCTGGAAGTCCTTCTCCTTTATTCCCAGCTGGGGGAGGAGCTGAAGAGTATGAAGTTGAGGAGATTCTCAACACCAAAGTGGTGTGAGGACGTCGTTCATTCTTGGTACGTTGGGTGGGTCATCCTATTGAGGAGTCCACATGGCAGTCAGCTAGGGATTGTGCCTGATGTCCTGAGAAAATCCAAGAGTTCTTCCTGTCTAGGGGGGTGATGTGACGGTTGAGGTCTATTCTCAGCATCACATTGCCCTGATCTTTGGTAAGACAGGGCAGGCTGTGTCTTGATGTATGGAGGAGGAGGGGGCGTTGGTCCTGGCAAGGACGCCTAAGGGGCAGGAGCTTGAAGGAGGCCAAGGAGCAAGATGGACGTCCAAGTCGAGGAAAACGGGAATCAAGTAACAGGGGTAGTTTCAAGATTTGATTTGAATTCGAATCAAGATGGAATGGAATGGGTGCTTGGAATTTTCGCGGTTTGTTTGGGATTCGAAATGGAACTGGCGCGGAACTGTTGAGGATCAGAACTGGTACAGAACCATTAAGTGAGGATTCCGCGATCCTGCTGTAAGGTTTACACCAAGTATCAGTCAGATTAGCACCATAAGCTTGTGTTATATTTTATATTAGCTTGTAGCATGTGTATATAGGGAAGGAACTGGGAGCTGGAGGCTTCTCAGTTCTGTTTTCTATCAACCTGACCCAATATTAAATAAAAGAACTTAAAAAAATTCATATATTTATAGTTTGAGTTTATTTTAAAATATTGCCTAACTGCAGCCATGTTTGGCTTAAATCAACAAGAATTGGACCTTGAGAGTGAGCTTGGGAGAGCTATCGCCTCCCTTTATACCTTGTCTTGGAGTCAAGGCATGTTGCTGGGGTTAAGTATATTTGCAACTGTCTTCCAGGGGGTGCTTGTCCAATCTTGTAGCGCGCGCACAAGGAGAGTAGTATCAGGAGCCCCGTCAGCCCTATGGTCTGTAACATGGATTTTGTTGCCTAACTCATTTGTGGCTCATTGGAAGGAGCCAGTGCGTTATAGCTTGAAAGGCAACACAAACATTAAGTTTGTGTTCAGTACAGGGCCAAAAGCATCACAAAGGGTGACAAGTGCACCGCATATTTTTTTAAAAAAAAATTTGCACCATGCCAGAGTGTGGCCTTCACACAGGTGCAAAGATCAGATGATTCCATTGCGGATACACCAGCTGAAGTGGCAATCAAAACACAGAAGTATTACTCTGAGTTATACCAATCTGATCCAATTCAGCTGGCTGAAGTGGCAGAATTTCTCAACTGAGCCACATCTGCACCATTTCTTGATACCCGAAAATAATAAATTTGATTACTCTGAACAAATTATGGACAGCATCCGGGGTGCACCTAACGGGAAATGCCCAGGCCCAGATGGCATTCTATATGAATTCTACAAAAAGTACTTCAAATATATATCCCCACTGCAGCTCGCCTCACTTAACCAGAGCCTGTTGGAAATGCGCCTCCTACCAGGAGGACAAGAGGCCTTTACCGTCACACTCTACAAGAAAGGGGATAAGCTAGACTTAGCCAACTGGCGCCCTATTTCTTTAACTAACACGGATACTAAAAATTTTTTAACAAAAATCATGGCTAACCGTTTAGTGATTATAGCATCTACCACCATCTCCCCAGAAAAATTCAGTTTCATACCCAGAAGGTCAATTTGGGATAACGTGCACTCTGTGGCTAATGAATGTAAGTCCACAGCCTCTGGGGCACTTGTATTCTTGGACCAACAGAAGGCCTATGATAGAGTAAAGTGGGAATACCTTAGGGCCTGCCTCCATCAATTCCGCTTACCCCTCGCTTCATCAACTGGGTGATGCTGCTCACGGAATCTGCAACAATGGCAGTACGTGGCCAGGGCTTCCTAACGGAAGTAGTCTGCCCTTAAAGGGGCTTACACCAAGGGGACCCCTTAGCCCACTCTTATACAACTTCAGCCTTGACCCACTACTTCCAAATGCAAATGCCCAACTCACTGGGGTCCATGTGCTGGGCCAAGCCCCAGTCAAGATTATGGCGTTTGCAGATGATTGTGTGGTTAAGGTGTCTAATAATCAAGATGCACGCGCACTTGAAGCTCTCATCCGGGAGTACTCTCGGGTAAGTAACGCGGCACTGAATGCTTCCAAAACCGAAATCATCCTCCTTGGTCGGTCCCAGAACTGCTGGGCCCCAGCAACTAGTTCCCAGCTCGGCCCATCTGTTCACACACGTCCTCGCCCTCCCAGCTCAACCCACACCGCCCCACTGGTGCTCCCCTTCGTGCCACGCCCTACCATAGGGCCAGTCCACCATCTGGCGTGTGGGTGGAGGCAGGTGGGTACGCATCAGCAGTAATGGAGAGTCATATTCTAGACAATGTGACGAAGCGCATCGCCTCCCTCAGAGCCCACCCTACTTCCCATACCAGCAGGGTTGTTTTAACCAACTCTATGCTCCTCTAAAAGTCTGGTGTAGAGCCCACGCCATCCCCTTCTCCCCAAGCTTCTTCAAATCCTTGTATGCCCTGCTGCAAGGATGGCAGTGGTCAGGCCGCCCTCCACCAGTACGGCTAGAGGTCATGTTTGGCCCTTATAATCATGGTGGCATGGGTCTGCTCGACTTTAGAGCCCATGCTGCCAAGATCTTGGGTACTTGGATTGCGGCCGTCACCAGCCCTACGCTCCCCTCCCAACACTGGTCCCGCGCGGCCCAATCCAATTTTTCCTGCGCCTTGGGCCTCAAAAATCCATCGAACCCCCACTCCCTGATGAAATACCTGGCTTCACACCCATTGGCCACAGGCCCTCACGGTACCAAAACCCACTACAAACGAATCCTCCTCTCCATGCGGAGTGCTTAATGGAGAATTAATAATAGCGGACATATAACCCAAAGAGGCCGCCCCTCTCCTCAGTTCACACAAGAGGTACAGGGGCTACCCATCCAAGAAGGCGTGATTCCCACACGACCCCATGTCTTATCCGGGGTAGACTACCTGGACATGATGGACATCCCATACTACATTAAGACCCAAAAAACTATCTGGAAATACGCTCACCATCCTCTGTTGCAGCCTCAGATACACTCCCATGTGTGGCGCTGCCCAAGGCGGGTGTATAGTACAGCTGAGCGCTCTAATGCTTTACACTCATCCTGTGTCATGTGTGGCCAGTATGGAACGCTGTTCCACCGCCTGGAGAAGTGCCCCACCTCTAAAGTGATATGGCGCGAAGTTCAACGTCTGCTGGGCCAGGATCAAACGCATCCCTTCAGTCTGTCAAGAGATATGTTTGCTTTATCAATGGCCTCCCCCCTTCCACCCTCCCTCTGTGCTTTGGTGGTTGTAATCGCCATGTGGAACATCCACAAGATTGTCTTGGATGCCATCGCAGGCTCCACCCCCACCCTCCCAGAAGCTTTCCACAGATTCCGGTCTCATTTGGTGGACCACTTTCAAGCGTGGATGTTTGGATACCTCCCACCACGTCACCAACAGTTGGTCTCCTCCTGGTTCCCAGTTTGGTTCATCAAATCAAACCCCTTCCTCCACATGTGTTCAATTGAGGCTACGGCCCCTTCACACGTTCCCCCCCTCCCCATAAGTGGCGTTCCCGCTGGCAACAAGAGATAGCATCGCTTCTCTGGGGTGCCTTCCCTGTTACTAAGTTTTGCCTCTTTTGGGTCATATTTGGTAGTGTCCGTCCCATGGTTGGCCTTCCCTGCAATAGATTTATATTATGTAAAAAGATGAATTTAAAATTTTGAAGATGAAATTGAGATTTTTTTATTGTTTAAAAACAGAGAAACCTCATTTTCTTTCCTGAAACAACCACTTTGGTTACTATAATTCGATTCAAAAAGCAATTTTAATAAACACACAGGAGAGATGGGCGATTTTAATATTTATAATAAATACTGGGCAAGCGTCGCATCAAGAGTTGCACAAAACGGTGCACCCAAGGGCAAGAAATGCCCTGGAGGGGGACCAGGGACCAAAAAACGCCAAGAAACCACAAACTCAGACACCACCCAGGTTTATGGTACTTACTACAAAACAAGATCAATACATGTACATCCAATATAACCAACCCCTTTCAAAGGTGGAACACAGGCTTTGACTCTTCCTTGGGGATGAGTCCCTGACCCTGTGGGAGAAAACATGCGAGGCACAGCCCTCCATTTTCCCTCACGCGGTATTTGTCACCACCAACAACATGAGCTGTGGCTGGATCAAAATCGGTTTCAAAACAGCTGAAGAAGCAGATGCCGCAGCAAAAGTCTGCATCATAATTGCCCTTCTTGAGGGCAAAAGAATAGTGCACACCATGCGCACCAGATGAAACAAAGTGAAAACTTTGTTCACCTCCTTCGACTCACTCCCTACCAACCTTCCCCATAAAGTAATTAAGGAGGAGCTCCGCAAAGGGCTCATAGCCTATGGAGAAATCATGCAAATCAAACTACAACGATTTTGCCTGATAACAACCCTGTGCACAGGCAAAGCTATCACCATGATCAACCCATTCCCCAAAGTGGAAAATGACCTATCAAGAATCCCCCACACAGTAGAGTTTCACTTTGCGGATGGGGGACAGTCATCCACATTCAGAATCACACCAGAATGTTCACCGCCTATATGAAACCACTGCGGTTCATTGGGACACAAGGAACATGCGTGCCCCATGAAGGAGGGATTAATGGAAGAAGACTACAGTGAGGAAGCCATGGACGAAACTAACAAAAACTTTGCCAGAATGACCAACGGCCACCACCCATTCTACTGAGGTGAGGATGGGCTTTACTCCATTGTGGACTCAGTTACACATAAACAACGCAAAGTGAAACAAAAAGCCCGCAAGCAGGTAGCAGCTGAGGCGGTAGCGCACGCGGAATCATCCATCAACCCTGGACATATTCAAGAGGACATAGCAGATATACACTGAGCCAACCAATCAGAACAATATGCCCAGGTTGAAAATTTTCGCAGCAACTCGACTGAGTCACCAAGTGACATCAATCATGCACTCTTTGAGGAACAATTCAGCCACAATATGGGCGAAAATGCGGTGCACAATTCTCCAAATTTGAACCCCAAGATTACAGAACCCAACCAGCACCCCGCATTGAACCATCATGAGATATGTGCGGGAAAAGATAGTGCAAATTCCAAAAACTGCAATTCCTGCGAAAAATTGAGTCAGATCAAGGGAACTAATATTGTCACTGAGAGAGTTGGAGTACAGATGTGGAGCATGGCCAAAATGAGCCGCTGTGGGTTAGGGACAGAGGGCTCTCCCAACTGCTCCTGAGGCGCCACGGGCACCTCAGTGTTAATAGGGATGCCAAACATCGTGGGAGCCAGGGATCAAACCCCAAGTCAAAAAGCTGGACTTCCTGAAAAAACCCCTTGTAGATATCTTGGCCATCCAAGAAACCCACCGTCTACAAGGGGAAGAAGGATCCTTGTCATTCAGGGTCTCACCATTACAATTGGTGTGGACATCTCACTGTGGGGTGATCATCCAAAATAACAAAAAAATTAAACATTACAAACTCTTCATCATACCTTCATGGCCGTGTCCTGGTAGCAATGATCACATGCCAAGAGGAAACAATCTCTATAGCATGCATCTATGCACCGTGCACTGCAGCTGAGAGAAAAAAAATTCTTTAAAACTGTTCCAACACTCACCCTCCCACCAGATACCATCCTGTTGGGCAATTTTAACTGCTGGGATAACCCTAACATGGACCAATGGCCTAACCCCAGGGGATACCCACCGGGGGCACATCAAATTTTGTGCAATGAAGGCATCCCTTGGCCTACAGGATGCCCCCCCCGGATTACCACCCCTTCCCCACATGACATGGCCCAACATACGCGAGGGAGCACTCATATCAATGAGCCGCATAGATCACATCCTCATTCCAAAATCCCACCAATCAATCATCTCCAAATCTACAACAAAAAATCAATTTTTCTGACTATTGACTCATTTCAGTGCAACTCTCACCAACCTGAACCCAAGCACAGGCGTTGCCCTGGAGGAAGCTACACCCAGAAAACATAAAATTACCCAAAATATCTGACTGGGTTGAACACAAGGCCATGAAACCAGATTTCACATCCCCATTCACTCAGATCCCTTGTAACCTGGGCAAATTTCAAAAAGGAACTAATCAATAAAACCCAACATCTTGCATCATGTA
>JAKSZP010012704.1:0-23414 GCA_022478985.1 Massospora cicadina
AATTTACGAATAGTAGAAAATAGGATAAAAACCAAAAAGGGGTATTCAAGTGGGATTTCTAGGTAATAAAAGACAGCCCCCAATAAAGCAGTCACAACATTGCAATTTTATCTCATTTGACCCAACTTGAGAAACTCTATAGACGAGGGCTTCATACTTAGCGAGGGTGATTCATTCACCAGCTTACCCTTATATAAAGTTACTTTTTTCCTCAGCTTTCTATTTTTTCTTGATCCCTTATTTCTCCATTTCTTAAACTTCTTTTTGAAAAGTTCCCTATACTTTTTACTTATATGTATAAAAATAATTATTACCCCAATCGAGAAGATAATCATGAGGGGGATTTGCTCTATAGAAAAGGATTTGTAAAATAGAAAGATACTTACTTAGACCGTGGGAATAAAAATAGATAAAATTCCCTCCTAATCAGCTGTAGGGATAATTGAAGAGATATTTATGGATTAAACAAATAACTGGCTCTTTTTGCCTATGTGATGCCATTATTGTCCCTTTAGTGCTTATATTCATGAATAGGGTATAATTTTATATGTATTGGCTCAATCTTAGCTTTGTCGATAAGGTGAAAATAATGGTAGGTAGACCTTGCTCTATAAAAAGGTAGCTAAATAGTTGGGGTTGGGTATAATAACTTGAAAAAACTAGGGGATAGTTAATAATGGTGGGTATAAAAGATTGTTTGATAGATGATAGGGAATAATAGCTAGAGTTGGTAATAAAATTAACACTAATTGACAATAATCAGATAGACCGCCATCTAACCCAACCAATAAGGGAGGGAAAGGGATAAATCGACAAACCCTATAACAATATCTGGAGGAATAAAGAAGAAGGGAGTAAGAAAAGAGAAATGAAAAAGGCAACGAAGTTTATAAAAAGAGACAGGGAAATAAGGAAGACCAAAGAAGAAAAAGGATAGCCAGAATAACTTATATGTATGTGCTAATTAGAAATTTGTCTATTTGATACCTATAACTTCTCTCGATAGTCCTTACCTGGGGTAAATCGAGGGATCGGCATAAATAATTGGAGGGAGGGTATATGAAAAGATTGTGGTTGGGGATAAAAAGTAGATGGGTAGATTATTATATACTCGCCCCTTTGTCGCTTATTCTTTAGTTTTGAAATAATGTATTCATTAGACTAGGGAAATTTACATAATCCAACCTTTTAGTTAATTGAGAAAGACCCCTAATAATTTAACGATATCGGAATACTTCTTAAATCAATAAAGGTTAGCAACTTATAAAACTTGACAAGGCCAACCAACTATTCACGATACCTCCCTTTTTGTCTATATAAGTAGCCAAATCAGAATCCTATTTGTAGATAAAACAAAGGGACTTGGTAAGTCACTACAAATTATAGTTTATACTAAAGGGCATATATATGCTTATAGACAAACTAGGTTTGTCTTAAAGACAAAAGGCTACGGTAACAAGGAAGAGAAGATTTAAAGAGGCCTCCTATTTATTACCCTTTATGTCTACCTCTATAGATAAGAGGTTGCTTAGTTGTAGACGCTATATAAACCAATACCCCATCCTTAGTTAAAGATTATTCTTTTCAAGCCAGAGGAATAAAGAGAATGATCCATCCACCCAGTATTCCCACCTCTTTTACTTATTCCTAACTGATTTTCCTACGGAGATCCCTCTTTGTTCATCTTAGCCACTAATGGCTTTTATTATACAATAGTGATTTATTGAGTCACTATTTATAGATGTAGGTACCCTTTTCTAGAATACTTATAATTTAAAGATTAGCGAAGGGGAATAAAGTTAATGCATGATGCAGATAGAATAAAAATAGGTAGGGGATGAGCGACTCATGTAATAATGGGAAAGGATTCAGTAGCATAGGCCCCTCTTATTATATAGACCGACGTTATCCCCTCTTTCTGTCCTTCTTTATGCCTTCTATCTTCTAATTTTTTGTCTTACCCTCCTTATTCTTTTTTGTCCTTATAGACCATTGTCTTTGTTGATCTTTCTTCCCTCCCTTTTTCATTTTTTTTCACTATACATTCTTTTCTTTTATGGTTTTCCTATTTGGTTTTTATTATAGGGGTTTCTTTTATATAATCTTTTCGGGGGTTTATTTTTTGTGCATCCTTCGTATAAAGGTTTTTTATTATTGTCCCTTTTCTCTACCCCATTCTACCCACTCCCTGGGTTAGCCTCCCTTTTATCTATCCCATTCTCCCAGCCCCTTGCTTCCCTTTATTTATTCTCATATCTAGGCTATTCTTTAATTATCTAGCCTTATAGTTTGTCAATCTCACTTTGCCGATATAGATGGTTACCTTTATCATTTAAGATTAGGGGAGCTATATTACATCCATTATTCTTTACACTGGGTTGAGACAATATAGTTGGTTTTTATAAAAATATACTTGGTATCGAAACAATATTATATACTTAAGGGATTGTCATTTATAGATTTATGTTTCATATTCCCGTCTCACTTCTAAAATTGTCCCCTACGGAGCTTCTATCTATTTTCCAACTACCTTTTTAGGTATTCTGATATACCCAATTGATCCGCATGTTATCCATTATACAAATTTACACACAAATATCGCCATCATACTCAATGTCTTAACTACCAATTTATCGGGATGGAGGGGGAGGACCATCATTAATTTTTATCAAATCCAGCATCATTTGCTAATGCTAAACAACGATAGAGGATAGGGGTGGCCATTAGCTTTAAATTAGCCCATATTGTCCGTTGGAAATACGTAGTAGGCTACTCAATTAGGTGCAGGGAATCCTTATACATACTTTTACATAGTCCTATCTATAAGATACATATTTACAAGAATTACACGTTGTACAGGTATAATTCGTCAATCCCCCTTTTTCATTTTGGATAATCTAATTACCAGCAGAATAATTCATAATTGGGCCAGGAAGGTAACCTAAGAGCAGTATTATTCAAATATAAATAGGGGGAGGATAAGGTATAATTATAGGGGGAATGGGATTAAGGATCGATTAGCATTCAATAATGCATACTTATATTTAAAATCGTAATATATCACAATAAGTTGTAGAGGACGAGGGCTATAATGATAAGGTTTATAAAGGAGAGGGTCAATAGATAGAGGAGGCCATCAAAGGATAATTATGAAAATAAGATTTAGGGGGGGGGAAGAATAAACCAAGTAACGAAAAGGGCAATAAAGTTTGCTTCACTAATGCATCCACTATTCAGGGTGTGTGGCCATAATAAGCTTATAGAGCCTAAGAATACTAGGATAAAATTTAATAACCTTTTATTATTCCCTTCTTTCATCCTGATGTTTTATTACCCGCCCTCTATTGTGTTTTATAGAATCGTTAATCCGTTCTTATAAGCATGATGAGTATGTACGAATCAGCCTACAGTAAGCTTGTATATATATGTATGGGGTGGAATAAATCTATAAAAGTGAAAAAAGTTGGGGTAACTAAAGGGTTGGGGAGGAAGAGTAGGGAAAGAAGGAGACGTATAGGCCTAGGGATGGAGGGAAGACGAAAACATATAATAAAAACGTCTATAAGAGGATGAAAAAGTAGGACGAAGAATGGGTGGAAGGAGGGAGTAAGAAAAAGAAATATAAGAACGTATCAGCAGAAGATGAGTAGGAAAGGGGAAGAAAATAGAAAGAAGATCAGACTAAAAGAGTATAAAACAAAGGGACCCCCCTGGGTGGATCTGAAGATCGGAGGACGATAGATGCCCAGGGTATACTCCCCTATCTGCAGTAGGTTGAACTAATTTGGAAGTTAAGTTTCCTCTCAACTAGGGAAAACTCTAAAATGTACACTGCAGACACAAAGTAATTCGTTGGCAGGATGAGTCCATGAGCAGGACTAAGAATGTACAGCCCCTAGAAAAAACTAGGAGAGAGAGAGGGTGATAAATGACACCTAAGAGTGAATTCTCTGCCACATTTTGGTAAATTAGCCCATTAATAGCAGGGTCATAAGGTGGATAACCCAAATCTACCTCCTCGTATTAACAAAGAAAAGATGGATTCTCCATGACCTTCCTATCAATTATACATCATCATTCTTTTTATAGATCTTTCCTTATTGGATAAAGGAGGATTTTATAAACCAGTCCCTCACACTTAGTTGATAAATAGAAATTATGCTTTATTGTGGTTGGTTATTCAATCCTGTATAATCCTACAGATATTGTGGGTACTCGATTTAATTGGCCCCATCAATCGGGAGGATACCGATTTTGATAAAAACTATATAAAGGTATAATACAATTAATATAAATAATATATGGATAATACAATTTATGGGATTAAGCAATAATTATAATACGATAAAAGGTTAAGATCAACAAGATAATATTTCAGAGATAGGTAATTGAATGTGAAGGGGGGACTAAGGGGATAATCCCAACGATTCTCTAAATAGTCTACAAGATAAATGAGAGGAATTAACCCTGGGCTCAATCCTATCAGTAATAAACAACATCCAATTAGCTAATCCCCCCTATTTTTTATATATCTATTATAATATGCCCTTTTATTTCCCTACCTTTTTATTTACCAGGTATACCCCTATTTAGTTTTGTAAATTCCCTCTGTGAAATGGAAGTTTTAGTTGGTTATTCAGGGATTCCTCCATAGAAGCTAAGTATTCTCCGAGGGGATCATGCTTACAATGTATACATTATATAAAAAAGAACATGGTAGAATTTAGGGATAAAAACGATTATGGATTGAATAATTTAGAAGGGAGAAAGAAGACTAAGGATAATTTTGTAAAAAAGGTGGGATCATCAATAGGGGGTAATAGTCAGTAGTAGGGAAAAGACCTCTATAGTGGTTAAAAAGGCTTTATACCAAATCAGTATGACATTCACATACCACTATTCATAGCCACTCTTTTGTAAATAGATGAGACAGAAAGGTCTACAAATTTCATCCCATCCAAATATTTTACTAAGGCTAGCCATGACCCCTAATTAAGTAAGAATCACCCCTATATAAAGCTTATTATCTAATTTAAACTTGACTCTTGCAAGAATGATTAGGGGCACTATTACCTATTCATCTGCCTCTATCTAAATCTTAAATCGAATAATGATCATGACAAATACATGATGATAAGGAATACCTAATTATAAATGGATAAATAGTAACATTTTTAGATAGATAGATATTAACCTAAAGCAACCCTCAGTGGATAAGTAGGAAGCTACAAAAACTAGAATCCACTTACTTTGTAGAACGGATCATAAAATAGCAATACAAAGATTAAAAGGTACAATACCCCAAAGGGCATAACCATAAAGATTGGTGGAAAAAGACTAGGTTTAGAGGTGAAATAGGATGGATAAGGGAGAGGGGAAAGGGAATTAGGTAGGGAGGATTATTATGAATCCTCTTCTTTCTCCGCCCCCTTACTCTCAATACCCTTCTTCCTTGCCTTTTCTTCTCCACCTGATGAGGTTGGAGGGGACCCTTCATTCATCTAGTTTCGAGTTCTCTTTTTTTACTTATTAATGGTTTTTATAAACTATAAAGGTAAATTTAGATATGGGGATCTGGGGGTAAAATAGCTAAACTTTATACATAGTTCAATAGGGGTCATATAAAATAATTTGGTTATAAATTTTAGTTCAAAAGGAGTCATATAAAAAAATTTGGTTATAAAATTTAGTTCAAAGATTAGATTGGGTTGACTATCAAATATAGGAGAGGGTAACCCCGTTAGTTTATATAGTCGCTAAGATTTTCCATACTTCGAATGTGGCCTTTTAAAAATTCAGTTATACTAAAAATGCTAAGAACACACATATAACGTGAGACTCAAGTCTAGGGAGCCAAGTTTAAAAACTGGTAGAGGGACTGGCTTGACTATCAAACCTTATCTAAATCGTATATAATTGAGAGCATAGTACCCTGTGGGTTTGATGGGGAGACCCACTCAGTAGAGGAGGGGCAAGAAGACTGCATAGTAGACAGGTGGGGGTAATCGACAGTTGGTTTACAGATCAAAAGGATGAGGCAACGCATATCAATGCGTAAGGGGTCACTATATAATGTGGTGTGTAAGCGTATAGAATTAGAAAACTTTATAGCCCGAATCTGGCTATCCTTTATTAATTGGTGGCTCACTTAAATTTGCTTTTAAATAAAATATCGTGGACTCGCTCGTAATAGGTAATTTAGCATATACAAAAAGGGTCATGACATAATGTGTAAAATGACTCAACTAAAGGAAAAATCACTTCAAAGATAGAAAACCTCAAGGAGGTAAAAAGGGTAGGGAATCTAGGTAAGATTTCACAAGAAGGAACCAAGAATATCATATCGGATTCAAGAGTAGAGAGGTAGTAAATAAAAAAGGGGAAAATAGAAAAGACAGGGGAGAGGGGAAAAAGAAAGCATATAAAAAGGGATGGAAGTAACAAGGAAGAGTACAGGGGGTGGGGAAATGGAGGAGAAAGGATCGTAGGGTGGCTAGAATAGAAGTTTAAAGGTAAGTTGAAAACTTACTAATTGTATAATAAAATGGGGATCAAGGTGGTTGATTTGGGAAAGGGTGGGGTTCGGACTAAATAGACAAACTATATAACTTACCAGTGGAGAGATCAAGAATCGTCATAAACTGTAATGACTTGAAGAGTTGAAAAGGGGGAAGAAAAGATGGCAAGGGAAATCTGCCATCCTACCCTATAAAAACCAACAATATAACTATGAACAAGTCCAAATTTGGACTTAAGCCTCAAGGGACTGCAAAAGAATACATGAAAGTGGAGAATAAAAGAAGGAAATAGGGAAAGAAGAGAAAGATTAGAAAAATGTAAGCTTGGATGAAAAGAGAATGGGAAATTGACCACGAACCCTAAGTGGGTTCAAGGACTCTAAAGTTGGGATGAGGAGGGCTGAAAGAAAGAAGAGCCCATAGGTTAGGGAAACGATAAGAGATAGGGGAACTTTAGACAGTGAACAAGATGGTTTGGAATAGGTAGGATAAGAACCTGGCTAATAGAAATAGTTCGAAGGTGGCTTTATAGATTGGTGGGTAATTTATAATGAATCGTCCCAAATTTCATCTTCGCCTCAAGACAAGACGATACTTTTTGAATATAACCCAACCCCCTAACCCCCTTGGCAATTAACCCAACCCCTTATGATAGAGACGACCTTGACTACCTTGGTAGTAGATTTGGAAGGAAGAGTGATAAGAAGGGAGAATAGGGGAGAAAAGAATAAAGGGTAAGGGGGCCGCGTCTAGGAAGGAAAGGGGAGGATAGACGGAAGAAGAATAAGGGGCTAGAATAGGAGTGTAGAAAGAATAGGTAGAGGTGGGATTATAATGTGTCTCAAGATGGGTTAGGAGAGTGACTCATCATTTCCTTTAAGTGAAACTCGTCACTATAAATAATAGCCAAGGGGATTGAAAACAACTAAGACTAAGGGAAGGACTCTAAAAAAGAGAATAAAACCGGGCTAAGAATATATGAGCGAGACTTTATACTTTAATTGAACAATTCCTTTGGTTGTAATTTTGTAGCAATCACTCGCTTTGTGGCTTAATAAGGGGTATAAAATTGGTTATTAGAAAAATGATATGATTGAAACCTGAAATATGCAAGTTTCCCTCCTAATATAGGAGGGAATTAAAATCTGTTGTAGAGGAAATCGTTAGTCAATTGGTATACTTGGACTAAATGATTAGGAAGCCGATTTATAGATATATAAAATAGAGCTAATGGTTAGTATAAATACTATAGACTTTATCCACTAACTATAATCTCATTATCAATATAAAATGTTTATGTCGTTATCTATCTTTTATCTTTCTCTCATTCTCTATCTTTTATCCTTGTATTCTCAATCTTTTATTTTTCTCTTTGTCATTTTCAATCTTTTTTCTTTTACATCCCAAGCCAACCCTGAACCCCGTTCTTTCCCATCAATCATTCCCCTCCCCCTTTTTTCGTCTCAATCGGCTCGTCTCGCGATATGTTAATTCTTGGCCCCCGGTTTATTTATGTCACAACTATAATCACCAACCAATCGTCCAAATTTCCTCTTTCAAGGACGATTTTAAATATAAATACAAACTCTAAATAGAAAAGAGGAGGAAGATTTCACAAACTAAGGGAGGGTACCGGATAAAAAATAGGAAGAACTCAGAGGATAATGGGCTAGAATGAGGGAAAAAGATTACACCAAGGCTTGAATATAAGGACCATATTCGAATCTAATCAATGAACCTTTTCAATACGTCTATATGTGTGGAGGAAGGAGAAAACCCACCAACCAACCAAGCAAGTAAACAACCAAGCAAGCAACCAACCAAGCAAACAACCAACCAAGCAACCAACCAAGCAACCAAATCACCCAGGGAGAGCCCGATGATCTGGTACGGCTTATTAATGGCCTCCCATCTCATCTCTCCCACCCCTAGGCATAAAACCCACTAAGGTAGCGAATCGACAATGATTAGCAGATCATACTTAAGTTGGGGTACAATGGAGAAATTGTAATGACGAGTATGTGAAAGGATGGATTGATAATAGTGAGTGCAAAGATTAAAATCTCGACTTAAGTCTCAACCCTCTTACTTTTGGCCTCACATTTGTCAACCTTACCATCTAATAATAGGTGGGATGGTGGTGATGAAATGACACAACAAGAGACGACCTTGACTACCCTACTTGGTAGGTAGGAGATTTGGGAGGAAGGCCCTATCAACTATTAATAGGGGCCCCACCTAAGGATAAAGTAAGATTCGTAAATACAATGATTAGGAAGTATGGATTGGGAATAGTTAAAGAATGCCTTTATTATAGGGCTTTATAGTGACGAATAAATAAATCTTCGTGAAGACGAATCATCCCAAATTTCACCTCCAATTAGGATTGTCAGCTCAAGGGCTGATTCTTATTTACTATTAGTTTTCCCACCCACGACTATTAGTTTACCATCCCTACAAGATTTCTCCACAGAGTCCTTATGATTACTAACCAAACTTTGCTAATTTATCTATAAACCTACTATAAGTGTTCTACTTTCTATTAGTGGGAGGGCCACACCAATTTGGGAAATAGTAGGGTACAACAGTCTTAGCGATTAACTTACTATAGGTGGGTTACAATTTTTAATTGCTCATAGAGACGACCTTGAATGGAATGAGATTTGGGAGTCGGATAGGAATCTAAACAAGCCAGTCTTACTCATATAATCCCTCCTCCTTTTAGTCTTATATTTTTATGCCATCCTTATAGAAGACGCTAAGTTTATCCAACTCTTTTATCTATTCCTTTCTTATATACCCAAGTTTTCCTTTGTGGTACTTACAGTGGGCCTACTTCTATTCCAACTCAACCATAAACCTCATTGCCCTCTTTTATTCTCTATTATAGAAGTCCTTGATTATGATCACTTCCCTTTTTTATTGAGTCTCACCTATTTTCTATCCCAAGTCTTTGCTTATCTTGCAGTTTATAGTTGTCTTTCTAAAACCTATTTTTATGAAATAGTGTAAATTCTTACATTTATCATTGCTAAATTTTCTAATCTTTAGATGTTTCTTTTCTTAAACTTCTTTTTAAGAAGATTCCAACATTTTTTACTTACATTATGTCTAACCAAAGATTTTTATAAATGAACGGTATCGGCTCCACAGGTAAAATATTATCCTATTGATTTATTTTTATAAAATAGTTCCAACCGCTCTAGCCCAAGAATAAAACCAAGAGACTATAAATAATTATAGGGCTCTATCATAAAATAATTAGTCTTATAAATAATTAGCCATCTATAAATAATGACCACCTTTGAATAATTGATAGAACCCAAGTTTTATCCCTTAGCCAAATAATCTTAATATACTAATACAAGAATATATATAAGGATAAAGCCGAAGTGTAGAATAGGGAATAAAATATTAGAACCAAGGGCCTACTAAGGATTAGCAGCTAATAGTCTGTTGATACGAATAATAATGAGTCGTTATTTGATTCTTACTATCAGTCCTAGTTTCTATGATTTTTTACTTTCTCTATTATGTCTTTCCCTTATTCTTCTTTTATCCTCCCTCCTATTCATCCAGGTTCTTCCCAAATGTTCTTTTCAAATCTTGACCTTCCAATCCCTTTCCCCATCTCCTACATTCTCTGGTCTTATCCCCTCATGTTTTTTTCTATCCCCTTTTCTTCTATCTATTTAGACCTATTCCCACCCCCAACCTACCTTTATTCTCGCTATTGGTTTTATGGTTTTACACGTTAGTCTTAGCACACCTATGCATGAATACTTCACAGCCTTATTCTTTTTACTCTTGTCACTTACACATGATTATTTATAGTATATGGGCCATTAGCCATTCCTTATTTTTCTTTCTAAACCTTTTCTCGCCTTTCCTTTATCCCTTTTCATTTCTATTAAATACTCTATTTTATTCCTACAGCTTGACCCCTTGACGTTCGTTTCACTCCTCTCATTTATTAATCCGTTGGGACCCTTTGGTCAATTCACCTTCTTTTATTCATCCCTGTTCATCACATCAGTTATTTTATAAATCTTATTGCCAATTTAAGTGGATTCTAAAACTAAAGGACTTACTCATTAGACCCCTCGCAAACGACCTTTATACAATATGACCTCTATATTTGGATCCCTACCTTCTAGTATTGATACCACTTTATTGAAATTTACAATTATGGTCACCTAGAATGATTTAGGTAATCAATAATTTTCTTGAATTTGGATAAACCCACAATAACCTGTATAGGAATAATATATCAAGAATAAGGATATTTGTTGTAATATAGATTCCAAGTAGGGATTAAAATTACAATTTTGAAAGACTGTTTTCAATGGTTACAAATATAGGGTTCGTAGTAGAAGATAAAAGGATAAATAAGGAACAAGGGATAGAACGGTATACAAAAAGATTTGTAATAAGGGATACAGTAGAGAAAAAGAAGTTGCATAAGAAAAAAAGGGTAGGGGCAAATAGAAAGGAAACGATAAAATAGAGAACAAAACGTAATAGGAAGATAAAAATTAGATGGTAGAGAGGGCTCAGGATTTGTAAGAAGGAAACTTTAGTATAAAGGGGTTTACACCAGTCTACGAAGATAAGATTTCAACAAAGATAAATTGCAAGAATGGGAAAAGATTACAAAAAGAATATCAGGGTATAGCAGAAGAATAAGAGCTTGTACACCTAACAGAAAAATATATTAGAGGTTATATAAGCCAAAGGTTGCCCTCATAAATAACCATACTTTTGTAATATGGAAGATTTTGAATCCAACTCAAACCAGCATATAATAATTTGAGGATCTTGCAATATAGGTTGATAATAATTTATCAAAGAGGTTATCATATCCTACGGGTATTGTATCCCTATAATGTTTAGCATATATTACATAGTTCATCCCTAGTTGAGGGGATGATAAAGATTAATCCCGTATATCCCCTTTGGAGGGTTTACTCCTATGTTAGGATTATTTATTAAAAATAAGCCTCTCCTAGACAGGGATTCCCTTTTCTCATTCTTATTTGGCTAAACCTTCTACAAATTTGTACCCCTAACTACCCTCCCCTTATTTCCTTCCACTAATATCCTTTATACTCTTCTCCTTTATTCATTCTCTTCTTTTTTTCTTTACAGCTAATTCCCTATTAAGGTTTTGTAGATTTTTCTTAGTTATTCTTGATTTTCCTAAGCTATTTATGATTATTCTGTCTTATTGTAGATTATTATTCTAATTCTTTGTAGATTTCTTTGTTGATTTCTCTGTCTTATTGTAGATTAGATTTTTCTAAATTATTGTTGATTATTCTAAGCTATTTATGATTTATAGGAAACTTTTTCTTTACAATCTTCCATCTAAACGGATTCTAATATATTACACACTGTGAATAGTGGATAGAGTAAAGTTTTTTTATTTTAAATTAGGTCAGTTACGATAATCAGCACAACTCAAGTATATGAAAGGGGAAAATAACGAGAGTGGTGATATTCAACGGTTTCGCTTAACTGATAGAAGCGATCATTGAAGGGGGATGTGAGACATGGTCTACTTAAGATGGAACAGGGGACGTAAAAAGATCCAGCTTAAATCGAATGAACTTGATCGGGAAGGGTAATATAATTTGTAAAGTGAGTCCACTTCGGGGCGTACTGATAAAAATAATAAAAAGATGGTTAAGTGAGAAAATAGGATAAAGACTAAACAACCAAATGTACACAATCTTGGAGTCTACACTTGGGAACAAATGAGAAATGGCTTGTAGCGGTTCAAGAATTGATCTATAGAAGCGAAGCACATCGTAATGGATAAAGGATAAAATCTAAGTGATGCCAGAGACAGGATGAGCCAGTATATATCAAGAAAGATGGAGTAATAGATTGGATGGGTATCCTTTATGAAGAGGGTGGATAAATAGGGTGAATGGATAGTTCTCTTTCATGGAATCCTCTAGTAATCCTAACATTTACATAGATAAATAAATTCAAATGACACTATGATGAATTTATTCAAAGGACACTATATGGACACTTTATTCAATCAATATACTATGGACACTATTTAATCTGGCTCCCCCTATACTTAGGATAGAGGGTTTTGATTAATTTGTTTTTTGCTCACTGTTTATCTCTAGGTTTAAGTCTTGAACCTAAACTGAACCCTTAAATTGTATCGGTTAATCCCGATTTAACCTTTGAATATAGATTCTTTTTATATGCATCGATTCTTTAAATATGCATTGATTGATACTAATCGATTGTTTCAATTTTGAAATGACATTACCTTTGTCAAGTATATTGCTAAATACAGTAAACCAAAGATTTTTCATAAACTCTATTACAAGAATGGCTTAACAACTAGGTCTTAATTTAAAGAAAAACAACTAGGTCTTAATGAAAAGGAACAAGGAATAAAAAGAACAAAAGGATAAAAAGAAGAAAAAAGGAGTGAATGAAAAGAGGGGGAGAATAAGACAAGGACTCAAAGCTCAAGAAAGGTGGGAGGAGGAAAACGACAGTGTGTCCAGTGATTGGAACAAGGCTACAAACATTGGGACTTTGATAAGAAAGACAGGATAAAAATCTAATAAGACTAAGAAGAAAAAAGATCAAAGGACGAGGAGATGGAAGACTAGGACGACACTGGAAGGAAAACAAGGACGTAAGTAGAAAGGATAAAAGAAGGGGTGGAGAAAGAAAGGCGAAATAAAAAATAGTACTCGAGAACCTAAAATCGGAAGAGTCTAAAATTCACCAGGACGAAAGGTGCAGAGGTCAAAGATATCGAAACTAGCAAATGACAGGAGAATGGAGATCTGCTAGAATCTCAAAGTGAGAAAGGGAATAAAGGAGCGTAGTCTAGAAAAGAAGCGTGTGGAGGCTATAAAAGGGTAACGACCCTATAAAACGTAAGAAGGGTATGGGGGCTAACGTGTCTCCACAAGGGAGGATACCAATATCACGAGAAAGAACACTTATAAGAGTCATAAACCAACCTAATAAAAGTTTAGAACAGAACCCACAGAACAATAGATCAGAATACAGGATAATCGAAATGACCGTAGAATAATCCGCTGTTCTCCACTTCTCTTATATGATATATATTATATTTGTATTATTCACATTCTTAGAGGGGTTTGACAGTTAACCCGATTATCCACCATGGGTGATCGTCCCCTACCCATATATGTCTTGAGCCTTTTTATCCCTTTACTCCTATTTCCTACCCCCTAATCTTTTCAATCCCCCCCACTCTTTCTATTCCTATATCTTTTTAGGTAACTTCTTTTACTCTTTTATTCTACCCCTTCCCTTATACTGGTACTCGCTTATTACCTGTTAAAATCTATTATCCTTGAAGCCTCAATTAGTTAAACCCCTATCCCTGATTCTTTCCTGTTTACGTTAATATTTATGTCTCAATTTTCTTCTATATAGTCCTAAAGGATATAATTGTCATTAGCTAACAGTGCAAAGGTAGTAATTCACTATATTCGCTGTGGACGTAGATTCCAATTTATACGTTACATTTCGCTAGATGGAGAAATATCCTTAGAACCTTGGATACTAATCTAAATACCTAGGGACAATCAGCAGTAACCCCATATAATAACACAAACCCGTATGATAGATGACTCATAATATAAGACATATAATTTACACCATATAATTGACACCACATAAATTTATATAAGCCAATTATAATAGGTTATTGACCCCACATTATTTTTATTAGCCAATTATTATAGGTTCTTTACACCATATCTTTTATATAATCTATATTAGGAAGTTTTCTCATATTCTTTTCCTGGATTCATCCCAGCAAATATACTCTACTCTTATCTACAAGCTATCCTTAGGAACTACCCCTTTTGTTCCTTCTAAGCCAGGAGATATTCTCTCCTTTACGTTCCCTTCTTTTTTTATCCCCTTTATTCTTTAAGCTCTTTTCCATTTAAGCTTATCCCCTTTCTTTTTTTCCTTGTTTACTCTTTTAGGTTCTCTCACTGACACCCCACGTTCTTTTACTTTTAGACGCTTATCTAGTTACTTTAAGCTTTTATGTTACTCCACATAGTCATTATCCTGCATATTTCATACAACTATAAAATAACAAAAGAGTGAGTGGATTAGCAGCAATTCGTACTGATTATTCCTCGATAACTCACGAATAATAGAAACAATATTCATAATTGTAAGAAAATAATAGAAAGAATAGCCTATCATAATTGTAAGAAATAATAGAAAGAATAGCCTATCCTAATTGTAATAAAATAATAATAATAGAAAGAAGACCCTAATATTAATTATTAGAATAAGGAAATAATAATTAAAGCCTATACATTTTGGGTATTTAAATGTAAATAATAAATTATAGATTTGGGATCTCTGTAAATAAGATGATATAGTCCCTCATGAATCATATTAGATGATAGGTTGGGAAATACCTGAAGAGTCGGGGGAAAAAGAATGAACTTAATAGTAGCTATAAATCATGATCATAAAAAGGACCTAATTGTGTTGGTTATCCTAGCCGACAACAAAAGAACGGGAATAGGATTTAATAAAGGCGGGTTTATTACGCAAAAAGGATAAAAGCCTACAAATCTCGCGGAGGATCAGGTCTACAAACTCGATTCCGATTACCATTGAAACAAATCTATCTGATCTAATATATAGTATTGAATACGTTTATGTCTCTAATATTTTTATTTATTGGCTATCGCCCTAGCTAATAGGGGCTATAAGGCAAGTACACGAGTCAGCTTTTTGTAAAACTATTTAACTATTGTCCAACCTATACATAGGGTTAATCTGTGATATTTTATTGGTGTCCTGTATGTATCGTGCTATGATATACCGTCTCCTTTATCCCCGCGCTTATTTATTATCCCAGTGCTGATGTAACTATCAACTAGAGGAGCGACTTGCTCAATCTATAAACGTAATGTGGCTTCAATCCACCTGAACGTCTAATTAGCCTACCTTATGAGTTGCTAAATATTAGTAGGAAGAATCCAAATAAGGATTGGCTAGATAACCATGGGTAGCCTAAGGGGATCAAGGCTTGGGACGTAAGAATAAGAGGGTAAGAGTCGAATCAGAGATAGCAAGGGTTAACCGAATGAAAAGAACGAGCCTAATCATATCATTAATGTGTCTTATAGGTACAAGGTCCTCCCTTGCCATCTAATCTTGATCTAGGGGAAACTTAAGCCTCTATTTCCCTTGATCCCTATCCTCCTTCCTCCCTCCTGAATCAATCCTCTTCTTTTTCTTTTATTATTGAACCTTATGCCCCCGAGCACGACCGGCGATTCCCCTTTTCTAAATTTTGTTATCACGAGTCCCAACTTCGTGCTTATAGGTATTTGGTATTATCAACATCATTATTATAAAAATTATTGGTTGTATAACCACAAACGGTAAAAGGTAGATGACGGTGATCAATGGGAGTAGGAAGGCGCCCATTGGATCGAATAAAGATAATAGCCTGCATGAACACCAGGTAATTAGCGCCTCATTGGATATTATGTCTTGTATTACCTAATTGCGGTTAATCCTATTTTATGATTCTTTTTATTTATTCTACCTATTTTAGGTATTGTCTACTATTTAAGATGCGAGTTCTTTTTATTAGTTACTATGATATTTATGGGCGGTCTCAGTATCGCCTTACAACATTGTTTCTTTAAGGGTTTAGTCACGGTTATTCCTATTCTCTACCCTCCGGTATCATCAACCTATAAATGACTTAATCTAAACTATAGAAGAATTCTTAACCATGTTATACCAACCTAATTGAATGTAAATTTTATATTGACAATTGATTTTCGCTATCATAATTAAGATCTAGAGGATTCGATTATTCATTGGCTTATACCCCATTAGTATTCTTATTTAACCTTTTTTAAAGGGTGGCATACGACTGTTATTCCGAGGTTACAGTTTTTACTTTATCTATAGATAGTCCCTATTAGGACTTTTCTCTCAAGCCAGGTTATATTATTTTTTATGAGATCCAGACCAATTCCTTAACACCTTGTGTTGATTTATAAATATTTTTCTAACCTCCTTACGATTACCATCCAACCTTATTGGCGTAAAGACCTTGATCCCTAAACTATATAGTTACATTTTATAAAAATTACACAATCTAGTTACATTTTTAATAGGGATTCTCGATATCCCCCTATGGATTAAGAAATTCAATCTTTATATGATTCCTATGGTTGATAAACCATTCCTTTATATTTCAAAGTTGAGGGGTACCCCCTTAATCTTACGATTCCTGTATTTATGCTACCAATAGAACACTTTGAACAACAAATAGAATTCAATTTGATAAGAGAACTTAAGTATACGGGATAGTATCGTAAATAAAAAGTATTGGGTAACTAGATAACCCATCTACAACATAGACCCTGCAGCATCATAGTGACCACATAATCTACCTAATAACACATCCTCTACCCTATCTAAATCTCTAAACTAGAATTGAATCTTTATAATTTAATTGTTTGTCTATAAATTCTATCCCTATTTATTCTTTCCCTAAATATTGTATTCTTTATTCTTTCCCTAAATTTTGTATTCTTTATTCTTTCTCTATTTATTCTCTGTTGTCTATCCTTTGTCTCTTTATTGTACTCCTATTTTTTGTATATATATTGTTTCCCTATTTATTGGATGTCTATCCTTTTATCCTATGTCCTTCATTCACTTCCCTGCCCTCTTAGTTATCTTTTTTCGTTGCATTCTTTTTCTTTTATTTTTCTAATTTATCCTTAGGTTTTTAGCCTTTTATACATATCCTATTCTGGTTGGTTATCTTAGATAAATTATCTTTATAATCTTTTTTTTTATGACATTCCTATTTCCCACCAGGTGGCCCTCCCTACGAGCCACTAGCTTTACAATTGTCTTCCTATGTTCCTTCCTCCTTTTGGTTCTTATCCTTTCTTCTCTACTCCGATTCCCTAGCCATCCCCGATTTATTCATTTTCCTATTTTCTTGTATTCACTACTTTATTGTGTTATTTCTACCCATCCCTTATTGTGTTCTTTTGTTTATTGGTTAATCTGTTCAAATAGGTTGAATTTTGGATTTATTGGTTAAACCAATTTAACAGCAGGGGTCTCAGTTACCTAGGGATGATGCTAAGAGTCAGTTTGATGATAAATGTCTGGGAGGATGTCTATTACCTAAGGAAGAGGATTCGATGGCTTGTGAAACCAAGCTTGATAAAATATGGAAACACATCGATAGTCGGTAAATGGGTAGGACGAACCACGACCCGACAATTGAGGGGCAAACCTGGGTCCCAGGTAAATAATCCCCATAAAGAATAAATAAAAATTGAATCTATAACCATCCTTATTTATGAATAATATGAATATTGTGAATAAAATTTGTGTATGAAAATAGTGAAAATAAACAATGTGAAACTTGGGGAAGAAGTCTATGTCTTAATAAGGGAATAGAACATCGTGAATATCCTATACTAGATAAATAAGAAAATAAAAATAGAAAATAGCTAAAACCTCCTAATGAAAAGGCTCAAGTACTCTAGGGAAAGAAAGGGTAGTTTGGAATAGTAAAAACAAAACAAAATTGAAAAAGATTGTAAAGGATAAAAGGGACAAAAGAAACAAAAGGAAAATAAAGGAAGAAACAAAAGGAAAATAAAGGAACAAACAAAAGGATTATAGTATCAGAGCAGGGAATGTGGGAAAAGAGTAGTTTACAGCTAATAATTAGTACTATTCTATAAAATAATTTTACTTTACCATTACGGTCAACTTAATTAGTAAACCCAAAAGGTTATAGCTGTTAACTTAGAATACTTTATCAAAATAATAATAGATCAATAATATAGTAAGTAAAGGAAAAATAGCTTTAGAAAAACCATATCTATAACCAAAAGCTATAATGAGGCCTAAGTTTAGGGGTATGAAGTTGGGAATCATTATTCCATATAGGAGAGTTCACAATAGGCTACCGTAGTTTAACACAAACCCATTTAGAACCGCCTATAAAAACATAATATCCAAGAGGGTATAAATAAATAATCAGTAGAAAAACTTAGGTTAATCAAATTAAGATAAGGAGGGAGGATAGCTTGGACCAAAAAAGGGTTAGGCAGAATAAGGAATAAATAGGGAGAGGCTAAGAGGATATTTACCATAGGTCTATATTTGTAGAGTATTTGAGTTAAAAGGGATTCAATGTTTACTGGAAGTTGTATTTTATTAGTTTAGGGCTTTATATTTTTCTCCTCTTAACCTTGCGCTGTGGGTTATTTCCTATTTAGATGTTTTAGTTATTTTTCTGGTGTCTTTGATTCCATTTGTCTTCTTAGTAAACCTTATTCTGATGACCTTCCTCTTTTAAGTTTAAATTACGAAACCACTCTTGGGGTTTCCATTATATAAAATATAAGGTCTAGTTGGATATTAGACTTAAGACTTTCATTATATTGAAGTGTAGAGGTTTAGCTTTACATTTTGTTGAGACCTGCCTTCATATAAAACTATTATTATAATCATTCAATTGAATGGATTATTTATCACACTTTTATATAGGGTAAATTTCCCTATCTAATCTAAAAGTCTGTGGTATAGGTTCTATGATTCCTTTTTTCTTAAAGTTAAACCTATTATACACAAAATATGTTGCTACCTTGTGATGCGTTACCAAAGGTTTACTTGGATTATTAGATGTCTAGTGTCTCTATAAACCAGATTGTTCACACCCGTGCACCTTAGACAGTGGAGGTTTTATCACCCCCTCATGAAGCAAAATATTTTAGTTTGCCATATGAGATAGCTAAAGTCCTGTGGTTTTAGAGTCCTGCTAATAGACAAAACTTTATGATAGCAGTAAATGTAGTTGCGTTTAGGGAAGCGGACAACCAATACATGAGAAATATACCTTCGACATATGTATAATTTGTCTATAAAAATAAAAAGTATAAAAACAAATAGCTAAGGAAGCCCTCAAATAAATGGAGGGAAGGACACAAAATAGGGTGGTCAGGGTATAGGAAGGATAAAGAAGAAAGGGTACAAAGATAATAAGACAAAAGGGAAATAGAAATAAAAGAGGAGTGTAATAAAACAATCAGGGCTTAAGGGGTTTCCCATATAAAATAGCCTTTAATCTGTCACCCTATAGTCCAGGTATTTTAAATAAAACTTTAAGTTTATGGTAGAACATAGAGTAAAAGAGTAAAACTTGCTCAAGCCTAATTCCTATATATAAATCTGCTTACCACATTTGCCCCTCTATTCCTCTGACATTCCCTCTTTCTCTAGCATTTATTATCTTTTTGTATATCCTTTTATTCTCCCTTTTATTATACCTTCAATCTGTCCCCTTTCATCCTACTTATTCTCGGCTATTCTTGCTATAACTCTTTAGTTTTCTAATATATTAGTCGGCTTGATTGTTGAATCCCATCCCCATTAGGATGGGTTTTTATTTATCACCCCCATTTCCCTTTCCTAGTTATTCTTACTATCTCCTTGTGCTTTTCGATTGATGACCTGATTAGTCTACATTTAAACGTCTTTTTACAGGTTATAAGCCTTTTTCTTTTGTAAATTTTCTATACGACAGATACTGTAAACTAGAATCATAGTCATAAATCCATTAGCGAACACAATCCTCTTCTACCTATAGATTTAATAATAAAAGGATGGATGAGAATATTCATGAGAGGAACACCAATTTATTTTATAGAGAAATCCCAAATAGTTGATAAACCACAAATTTCTAATTGTGTCTTGCTATAAATGACTGTATTCGTTATACCAGCCAGTTACGGATCTCCAATTACCCACGGTTCTCTAATCCACAATTCATAGATAAGCGATAAATACAGGATAAACCAGCTATTATCTACGGATATAATACCCTTCCATTCTATTCTTTGTTCCCTCTCTCCATTCTCCTTTTCTCTTTTATACCCTCCCACCTACCTACTCTATCCAGTCTCCCATTCTTTTTTTGTTTTTGTTTTATTCTTTTATTCACAAGATATTGATTCCCACAAATCATTTATCTAATCCTACTTATTATTATATCTTTACTACATTGTTAATCCCCAATGTTCTTATTCGCTAGTTTGTGATCTAATAAGCCCCATTAGCCAAGGCCCCCCTCTTCTTCTCGTCTTATTCTCTATCCACTCTTTATACCTATTTTACTTGGTTCTCCCTTTTTTGTATATCGCTCTTCCTCTTATTAAACTAATTACTGTAAA
This sequence comes from Massospora cicadina, assembly GCA_022478985.1. Taxonomy (NCBI): domain Eukaryota; kingdom Fungi; phylum Entomophthoromycota; class Entomophthoromycetes; order Entomophthorales; family Entomophthoraceae; genus Massospora; species Massospora cicadina. The sequence goes on from JAKSZP010012704.1 coordinate 20,795, forward strand.
CGGAGTTACCTCCTTCAATGGTTAGCTAACTCATAGCTAATCCCACATCACTCGTAAAAATACTTTTACGTATAACCTAAATAGTTACATCACTAAATTAGAGTTATTATATCCCAAAAATAAAGAGATTCGTAGATTTATCTAGGGCTAGGTTATTGTAATAATCGTGATGTTTGGTTCAAATATCAGTCTATCCATCCTGAAAGTCCAACTCCTTCCAAATAGTGATACCACGATGGCGGGGCATCCTTTGCCACAGTCGTAATTACGAATTACCATGTGTTTGTTTATGAGGGCCGATTTAAAAAGGGTTGAATACAAAGGTATAAGAATACTAATTAACCAATGTGTAAGTAATGGAATTAGCAATAGAAAGAATTAGCCTAGGATACTTTGAGTACGTTATCTGTTATACTACCGATTTATATTCGCCTACTCAAGGGAGCCGACTAGGGGTAATCCGGACCAGGTCATACGTGAGATAGGACCCGCCAATGGATAAGGTAGGGGAGACCAGGGGTTGTTTATTCTAATAAAATAATTGAAAAGTAGCCTTTATGGTATAATAAAAAATAGAAAAGTAGCCTTTATGGTATAATAATAAATTGAAGAGTAGCCTTTATGGAATAAAATAATGGAAGAATAATAGAAAAAGAATGGAAGAATAAATAAGATGAGAAAACAATAAGGAAAAGAGAAAGGGGAAACAGGATATGGAAACAAACAAAACAAAAAAGGGGGAATGTATAAGGATAGTAAAGAAGTGCCCAAGGAGATGGGAATAAGCGATTTATATAGTGAAGGGATGGCTAAATTATAGGGTAAGATTATGGATACGGTTGTATTTGTATTAATGATAATTCGTCGAAGAGGATAAATTTATCGATCCCAAATATCCGTAGGTTTATTAGACCTAGCCAATCCAACTTTTCTTATCAATATTATTTACGATTTCCTTGTTTTCATATCCCATTCCTATTCTCTTTGAATGGTGCATGATCTCTCCATATATGATATGATAAACAAACTAGGATGGTAGATATGAGGGATTATTGGCTATTGGTTAAATACCCTCTACTATCATAGGAATTTCGTCTTGTGGCTTATGAAGGTTGGATCGTCACTTGCTATTCTTTCTTCTCTCCCTTTGTCCCTCTCTAGTTAGAGGTATTCTCTTTCCCACTCCCTTTTATATTCCCTATTTACGAACCATTCCCTATTCTCATTCTACTTATTAGGGTTTCTTTTCCCTATTCATTGTTTTCCTTATCCCCCTTTTATGCACTTTCCTGTTAGTCCCTTGCCAAGATCCCCTTCTTTTCTACTTCCAATTTTCTCTCCTTTTTTCGTTATTCTGTCTTAATATTTATCTATCCATCTTTCTACCTGCGGGTATTTACGAATCTTTATTATAAATACTCCCTACAGTTCCACCATGTTCAATCCTCCTATTATCTATTATACCTCCTATGGGGGTTTCACTAGATCTATTAACCTTTAGCCTTTTCTCAGTCCCCCGATTTAACTATTGAAAAATTCGTTTTTAGTACCCCCTCTTTATATTCTTTTATTCGCTATTCCCCAAGCCCCCTGTTTATTGACCTACACAATATTCACACCCATGTTCGTTGAATTGTGTCTTATTTAGGACCCATCCCCTCTTCCAGCTTACCACCCTTTTTTATGTAACCCTTCAGGATTTATCCCTTATTTCCAATGATACAAGATAGACAATAAACATGAGTCCTCATGAAAAAATTCATATTCCCCTTAGAATTTGTATTATACCTTTAAATAACGACATAGTTCTACAAACCATATTGCTTAGCATGTTTACAAAAGCGTGTAAAGTGAATGTTTTTGGTTGGTGCTTAAATAGACTAACTAATAAACTTAGTAAAAATTAACTCCAGTAATAAACCTTAATAGGAGTCTACTAATTTAAACTATTTTATATTAATAGGAGAGCCTAATTCTTTTTCTTATATATTACACTTTTGCTGCTGATTTATATCTATTGTCTCCAACTATGTAACAGCTGCATCTAAGCAAATTTAATTTTATAAGAGCTGTAACAAGTATCAAATACATTATTATTGTCTTAACTGCTTATTCTCTATTATTATGATATTTGAATATAATTCCTCTATTTATGGTTCCCCTAATCTTTCATTATATAGCTTTTATAGTTATCTGCAAACTTTGTTCTCTTTACTTTAATCCCTCATGTCTTAAACGGATATACATGTCTTGACCAACCATACGTAAAACTAGAAAGAGGATAGGAAACTAGATGAGATTCAAAAAGAGGATAATACAAAAAGGAAATAAGATAGGGCATAGAATAAGAATATAGAAATAAAGGTTCATGATAATGACGGAGTAGCGTTTAGAATGACTTTATCTTAGTAAATAGGATAATAGAAACTTTATAAAGAATGCGTATGAAAAGGAGGGCGTAATAAAAAAATGTAAAAAGGGACAAAAGATTGAGACTCCCTATAAATCCTAAAAGGGTCCAAAAAAAGAAAAAAGAAAGATGGAAGTATATAAGAGACAGAAAAAGGGGAAAGAAAAGAAGGTAGAGATCGAAAGGAAGGGAGAAAGAAGAAAGAAAAAA